>PVJS01027039.1:0-26549 GCA_004027185.1 Glis glis | reverse complement strand
CAGACAGTCTTCTGGAGCTTCACATTTTCCTAGCAGGGCTTCAGGAGTCATGATGTATCTCTGACAGGATGGTGAAGGTACAGGGCTCTAGGTGCCTTCAACTGGTACAACCCTACTTGAATATCTTTATGTATTGTAGTGGCATTTAAATTTAGCTGACTGAAAACGTCCAGAAAAGCATGTAATGAATAAATGAGTGATCTGGAGAATTCCTCATGACCGGAAATGCTCTAAAACATATCAGTATTGTTGAACACAGCAAGGTGGCAATATGTCCTAGTTCTCCTGACAGTCCTTATATAGTGGTTGTTTCCAGTTCTAAGCTCAAAAATTGCCCAATTAGGATGGCAAACTATATGATTACCCTAATTAGGAGTTGAACCTAATGCCACTATGAATAAATAAATGATAATAATAATAATAATAAAATAGTTAAAACATATAAAATAATAATAATAATAATAATAATAATAATAATAATAAAAATAGTTAAGCCGGGCATGGTGGCGCACGCTTGTAATCCCAGTACTTTGGGAGGTGGAGACCGGAGGATAGCAGGTTCACAGCCAGCCTCAGCTACTTAGTGAGCCTCTCCGAAACTTAGTGAGACCCTGTTTCAAAATAAAGAGTAAAAAATAGGGCCGGGGGTATAGCTCAGAGGTAGAATGCTCCTGGGCTCAATCCCCGGTACCACACACATACACACAAAAAGAATTTAAGAACAATAGTAATAATATTGTAACCCAGCCACCAGTTACATATAATTTGACTTAAAACATAGGTTCTAAATGTAAGGGACATGTTCAGCATTACAATCACTTCCATTTCCTTGTAAAGTAGTATGATTATTGTAAATAGGGTTCATCTATATCACCAGTATTACAGTAAAGAGCTCAGCTGCATCTTCTCCAATAGTTCTCCTCCTCCTCTTCTCCCTGCTCCTCCTGCTCCTGCTGCTGCTGCTTCTCCTCCTTCTCCTCCTCCTTTTTTATTCTGAAGCAGTGTCTCCCTTAGTTACTGTGTGCTGACCTGGAACCTGTGAACCTCCTGTCTGAGCATCCCAAATACTGGGATTACAGGTGTTTCTATTGCACATGGCTAATAGTTGTTTTTTAAGTACTCAGAAAATTAAAAGGGCAGCTCCAAAATGTTGCTTCAGAAGAGCATTTCTTCAAGTTATTTGGGCTTATATGATCATGGTTTTAGTGGTGTGTATTTGACAACTTACAACAATTTAGAATCTCAGAAAATATAATTCACTTCATGTTACTAATATCTCACTTTAGGAAATATAAACACAAATCTTTATATGTGAAGTATGTAAGACAATTTGACCTTTTAGGGAAATGACTTTAAAATGTAACTCCAATTTAAAAGTATAGATTTGGGAATTTAGATTCTAAGTCAAAGTCATCACAAATTTATAAACATTAGTGGGGTGTTTAATATAACTTAGACTCACTCTATTAAAGGTTTAACAAGTTTTTAAGAATCATCTGAGTGCTTTGCAGAAGTTTGTCACTCAGATAATGAAAGGACTTGAAAAAGAAATCAGGTATTACAAAGTAGGCAATTAGTGGAAAGACTAAACTCAGATCCCAACATAGCTTTTTGAAATACCTCACATTGTTGTTAAAAATGTGGACTATTATATACTAAATTTAGAAAATTCATTATTTTATAAGCATCACGTTTGTGAGGAAAAGACAATGATTGAAATAGTCTGAAAAACATTAATGAGCATTTTGCTAAGTAGCTACACATCAATCTCATTTCCTTATAACTTTCAGCCTTATTTTTCAGTTTCATAAATAAAGGTCCCATAATGAGTTTCAAATATTTAATATAATAGTAAATTTAATAATGGGGGTTAAGGAGTAAATCTAATCTCCATGACATAGTATTATCTCTGATTTTATTAATGGAAGTAGACAGTTTTCAAGATTTTTTCAAACCATAAGTGCAAGACAGTATGAAAAGTCTAAAGCTCAGACCTTGAGTTCTCATCCGATAGAAAGTTTAATCATGAAATCAATATTTTGTGAACAAAAATTCTAGCTAGCTGTGTGTGCCTGGGGAGAATATTTCATGGCTCAGTGATGCTACTTAGTAAGTGAAAATCATTGAGGTGTAACCTGAGAAGGAAGTTTGCGAAACAAAACATTCAGCTGTTTTTACAAGATATTGGGCAATGCAAATTATTTTGTCTAACCACTGTGATTTTTTTTAAAGCTTGGATGATCATCATATAATATCATATATAATGGCTCATCAGGGTAGCATAACTTGGAGTTGTATGCAGTTTTTATCTTCTTGAGTTTTATTGATATCTAATTTCACTTTTCAAATCACTGCATTAGCACCGAATAAAATTAAACAAACTTTCTAGAAAAAGAGCTCTGGGATGGGGAAAATGATGTTCCATCATTTTCTTTTTTCTTTTATTTTCTCTAAGAGAGGATGGACAGAGGCCGAGAGAACTAGTCCTGTGTGGTGTCACGGAAGCATCCACAGAAGACTGAGGCAGGAGTATCGACACCTAAACGTCCCTATGCATTCCACACGAGGTTTCTGTAATTCACCATAACAAGTCTTCCTACCTGCCACAAAAATCCACAAAGATGAAGCATCTCAGCAGGCCCAATGCTCTTGGATAATGACTCGCCCATTTGTAGAAAACATAGCAAAGTAAGCAACAGAAGAGAATTTTTTTTCTTATAAAAGTGAGAACAGTGGGATTAAATAAATGAAAGAATTAGTATAGAGGAAAGTCTGATCAGACAAGATGCCACTTGAGGAATCATCAAAGAATTAAAGAATTGGTTGCCTTTTTCTAAACAGATCTGTGATGACATTTACCTGATGCCAGGGAAATGTACAGTTATATCTTTTGTCCTTTGGGGGTTTCTTTCTTTTAATCCTCACTATACCTGCTTTATGAATCCAGAGGTCCATGCATTCCTAAGGAGGTAACGAGTACCCTCATGCAATGCCCCTTGCCAAAACCAGAATCTGATTCACATCCCTTAGGAAAATGATCTGCCTGTTGCTGTCTCATTGAATCTGGCCCAGTTCACATTTTCTTAAAGACACTATTAAACCTAAGTGTGGTAGACATAGATAAGTGCCGTCCAGATCTACTTCCAGGAAGGACTGCCCCACTGCAGCAGAGAGCCTCTATCAGTCAGCTTCTTCATGATCAGCCTCAGCTGTAGAGGGCAGCCTCGCCAGGGCATCATTTTTCTGGGTCAGTCTACCCTGGAGAAATGTGAAGGTGGGGCATAAAGATATAGTCATCCCAGCTCAAAATAGGACATCTCTGAGAGGTAATTTTTGCTTCCAACCTCCCCTCCAATTGGCTGTATCTCTATTGGACTTATATCAGAATTCAACTTTTTCCTCCATCCAGTCCTGCCTCCTCTCTTCGCTTCTCTCAGGAAGTAATTCCCAGTAAATAACCTTGGTGTTTGATGGAGTGCTCCAGCCTGTGACACCAACTAATACCTATGAAAGTGTTGTTGGTAAATAACAGTTTAATGTGCTGTACTTATGAGTGAATTGCAGTTCAAGAAGAAACTCCTGAAAACACAATGCCTTCATCCAAAAATGATCATTCTAAGATGCTAGAATGCTATTAACTTCATAGGCTAGAAATTTACACAAATGTTTGCAAGGTAAGAAGTCTTCCTCGGCTCACTTTCATTGACCTCACCAGGATGCTACTTATTCTTTTTCAACCAGTTTATCATCATACATAGAAAAAGAAAACATACAGCTAAATCTCTATGAAAAAATTATTTCACTTTTGATAGTATATATAATTATTTTGAAGCTAACAATATTTCAGGCACTATCTTAAATTCTATACATTCATTATTATAGTTATATTCATGGATCAATCTTATTCTAACTTTATAGATAAGAAAACTGAGGCTTAAAGGTAAATAAATAAATGAATAGCAATGCAAAACAGAGGCACAAATAAAAATATATCTATATATTATGGTTTTCCGGGGGAAAAAAGTTAAGTTGAAATTTGGGAGAAGAAATGGTGCTGATCATTTCAGTCAGCATTCTCACTGCTGTAACCTAAAACACCTGGCCCCCACAACTTAGAAGAAGGAAGATTTGCTTGGCATGGATTACACTTGTAATCCCAGTACTTGGGAGGCTGAGACAGGAGGATCCAGGTTTGCGGCCAGCCTCAGCTAGTGAGGTGCTCTGCAACTTAGTGAGACCCTGTTTCAAAATAAAGAATAAAAAATAAAGCTGAGGGTGTAGCTAAGAGGCAGAATTTCCTTGGATTCAATCCCCAGTACTGCAAAAAAAAAAAAAAAAGAAAGAAAGATTTATTTGCTCACAGTTCATGTTAGGCCGGGTGAACTCTGCAGAGCTCAGGGTATGGTTCAGAAGTAGAGAGAGAAGAATGGAAGGCTCTGCTTTCACACCACAAAGGCCAAAAAATTCCTCAGCAACCAAGCCACCTCCAACATGACTACCTTATCTCCCTGACATCTAGGGTTCTAAATCATCTAGGATTCTAAATCCAAACCACAACACCAATCTTATCACTGATAAATCTAAAAGTTGGGAACAGAGACTCAGTAGAAAGAAAGAGGAGGGATATCAGAGACCTGTGCTTATTTCAGAACTTATTCTTTGGGAATTGCCAAAAACCAATGTCAAACACTCCACAAAAATCTTTTTTTTTGGGTGAAGTTTGACATAAATGTTATAAATAAAATGTTAACATGAATTGCCTATTTATAAACTAAAACTTTAAGAATGTAGTAAAGATCAATATATTCCTAGGAAGGGATGTGATACTAACTGAAAACATGAAAAGCTCAGAATTATCATATATTTATTCAATCTCAACACTGGAAAATGCCATGTGAAGCACAAAGACACATCACCTCTGTGACCATTGTTATTTATGTGCAGTCAGTGTTTTCAGGTGTCTAATGATAAACTTCTAAAGGCAATACACATCGGGATGGTTACCATGGCAACTGAAACTAACCAACCACATCCACACATACATTTTAGGATGACAGCAGACTACGATAAACAGACCTAGGTTGAAACTGAGCAGGGCAGGAACAATTTTGTTTTGTTTTTAGATACTGGAGACTGAATCCATGGGCTTCTGAGCTACACCCCCAAACCTATTTTATTTTTTATTTTGAAAGAGCATCTGGCTAAGTAATTCCATGCAGGCCTCAAAACTGTGATCCTCCTATCACAGCTTCCCAAGTTCTGGGACTACAGGTGTGCACTAGCAGGCCGGCTCCAGAAACACTCTTAAGACAGGCAAGAACAAAGGTTATAGTGCAGTGTGTTCTGAAATTCTACTTCAAAAAAAATCATCGCTGCTTCCAAGGGAAATTTGTTTAATATTGTGCTGTACACTGAGTTGTCAGCAGACTCCAGCTGCAGCTGGCCTGCCATCATCTTCACCACAATACTGGATGGCCACACAGGTACACATGATATTTCAAAGGCAGCATGGATAGGTTGTAAAACTCCTGGTGAAGTCATCCTCGAATGCTTTTTAAGGAAACAGATACAGGAGACAGCACTAAAAGGTTAAAGCTTAATTCACTGATCTCATTTATTAAAGAGGTATAAAACTGGGAAGTGAGAAGACGAGTCTTCCTCAAGACCCTTCAACCATAACACATCTCCATTTCTGATTCCTCGATGTGGAAGGCTGAGTTTAAGTAGAAGGTCTTCTGGGAAGGTTTATTGGGATGTCATTTGTTTGGTTTTGCTTTTCATAGGCCAGACCAATACTCTACAAACTGATGTTGTTTCGGTAGGATATTTCAGCATGTAAACAATATGCTGTGCAGCAGAGCTGGAATCCTATGCTATTCTCTAATTCTATGTATTACATTATTTTGTAATTTTGAATACTGGCTTGTCTCTTCTTGACTGAAACCCTTTGCAAACAACATGTACATTTATATCTCCAAGAGTTTGTCCAGTATCCAGCTCAGAGTAAGTGTAAAGTAAATCTTTTTTGAGTGAATGAGTATAGAGAACATCTGTGAATTGTGATTATTCCTGTTAGGAGAACTCCCTTGATTTTGGATCTTCCTTCTGATGGTTTTATCTTCCTCTGCCCCTGGGTACATGTGCTTTGTGATCTACAAGGAAATAAACTGAGAGTAAGAAGGCAACTACTGTGCCCCCTCCCCTTTTTTGGGCAGACTCACATATAATGTGAATCATCATTTTTGTAATGCCATCGACAAAACAATCTTTCTTTTTTTAACATGCTTTTATTGGTGCATTGGAATCTTACATCACAATGAATATATATATTTGATGTTAATATACATGCACACAGCTCTTAGTGTCCCCCCCCACCCCCCACACATATGAAGTACCAAGAATGATGTTGGTATATTTTCATATGTACATATTGTTTATGATAGTAATTCCACTGATTTGCTTCTTTTGTGCCCTTCCCCTTCCCTTGCCCCACTGAGGGTTCTCCATTATCAACCAGAGTCCCTTGTGTGTCCCCACTACTCCCTAGGTGGCACGTATTAATGAAAACATATGTCCCTTCAGTCTTTTCAACAAATGGTGCTAGGAAAACTGGTTATCTACCTGTAGAAAAATGGAACTAAATCTTTACTTCTCACCCTGCACAGGAGTCAACTTGAGATGGATTAAAGACCTGGAAGTTAGACCAGAGTCTGGGAAATTATTAGAAGGCATAGGTTCAACACTACAACATATAGGCACAGGTAGAAACTTCCTCAACAAGACTTCCAAAGCACAGGAAATTAAAACAAGAATGAATAAGTGGATTGCATTAAACTACAAAGCTTCTGCTCATCAAAGGAAACCATCAAGAGCCTAAAGAGAAAGCCTATGGAATGGGAGAAGATCTTTGCAAGCTATCCCTCTGACAGAGGTCTAATATCTAGGATATACAAAAACTTAAAAGGCTTTACACTAAGAAAACAAATAATCTGATCAAGAAGTAGGCAAGTGAAATGAATAGACACTTCATGAAAGAAGAGATACAAATGGCCAATAGATACATGAAAAAATGTTCAACATCATTAGCAATCAGGGAGATGCAAATCAAAACTACTCTGATTTCATCTGACCCCAATTAGAATGGCAAGCATTAAGAAGTCAAACAACGACAAATGTTGGCGAGGATGTGGGGAAATCGGGACTCCTCTACACTGTTGGTGGGATTGCAAACTAGTTCAGCCACTATGGAGATCAGTGTGGAGATTTCTCAGAAAACTGGGGATGGATCCACCATATGATCCAACTATACCACTACTGGGTATCATACCAAAGGGATGGAAACCAGAAAACTATAGTAATATATGCATACCCATGTTCATAGCAGCACAATTCACAGTGGCCAAATTATGGAACCAACCTAGGTGTCCATCAACAGATGAGTGGATTACAAAATTGTGGGGAATACACACAATGGAATTCTACTCAGCAATAAAGAAGAACAAAATAACATCATTTGCAAGAAAATGGAAGGATCTGGAGAACATTGTTAAGTGAGATCAGTCATTCACCAAACGATCTTTCAAATCAACCTTACTTTGTGTGATTTTCCCTGCTCAAAGTCCCAGGATATAAGGCTAAAACCTAAGATCTTAAACTTTGGATTTATCACGTTGGATCGGTATATCTGTCAGCATTCTTGCAGCCATAATCTAAATATCTGACCACATAACTTAGAGGAAAGATTTATTTTCTTACAGTTTCTTACAAGTCCATGTGAAGCTGGGGACCCGGATCTCACGGCATGGCGGCAGTGGGAGGCCGAAGGAGGGCCCATGGGCTGTGTTCACATCATGGAGGCAGCACACAACTTAGTGAGACCCTGTTTCAAAATAAAGAATAAAAAAATAGGGATAGGGGTGTAGCTCAGAGGTAGAATGGCCCTGGGTTCAATCATCTCCAGTACCACACACACACACTCACAAATAAAATGTATGGACACACCTCCATCTTGATTTTTTTCCTCTTTTTAGAAAACAATATTTACTTGGAAGGTATTCTTTGATCTTTATTTTAAAATTCCTATTGTTCTCAAAGAAAATATTGTATCCCTTTTTTAGATGAGAAAACTTAGAGGCTCTGAAGCTGTATGTGAACCACCACTGCAGAACCTGGACAAAAATCCAGGTTTACTTTACCCTTGAAATTCCATAAAAGTCTTCAAGTAACATTCCATCTCAGAAAAAGAACTTACCCATTTTATTAATTCTACTTGGGTCAAAGAAGATGCTATGTTATTCATGTTGTTCTTAAATGAAAGGTGTTATGATGATTTGAGATGATTTACATATAGTATTGTAACTGTATAGAAAGTTCCTGATAGGAAAAATGGGCTTTTGTTTATACTTTGTCAAGCTATTGTGACATGAAAATATGGAAAAGATTTCCAGAAATGTTTATTTTTAGAACATATGGCATTTAACTTTGTCCCTGTTATTTTTATTGACATGATTTGTGTGTACATGTATAGAACCCTCACAGTGCACTTCAGGACATTTAGTATTGGAAATTTATCTTGATATTTTCATTCACTGTGTCTCCCAGAAATCTATGCAGTTTCTTTTCTACAAAGATATCCTCTAATTTGATGAGCATGGAAGCTATATCTTAATATGCCTCTTGATAGACAGACATAATAAACTTTTATTTAAACCAATATCATAAAGACAAAACAAATGTCATATTTTTAAAAAAAAATACAAGATGACCTTTGAAGCAAGGCTAACAATCTCATACCAAAATGCATAAGTGATATAGAAAGCATTACTTTTCATTTGTCATGATCTACAACCACACACATGACATTTGTATTTTAAAAGGTCAGGGTAGATGATATGATTGCTTACTAAGAGTAACACCCAATAAAATTTTAATTAGTTATTTTACAAGTGCATCATTGAATTTTTTAATGGTCTGGGAACAATTGAAAACACAGCTGAAAATTTACCATTCTGAAATTATCATGGCCATGTGCAACTGGCCATGATAGAATAGAAAGTTGTAAAAATGTTTGGTCTCTGAAATTTTCTTCTGGGTAGCATTTTGGGCCTGCATAAAAATATCTCTGGGCCCACCCCTTCCAAACATACATGGCTGGTGCTTTTGTTGTGCATCTTAACTTTAAAGTTTTATGACAAACTCATCTTATGGTCTGCTAATTATTAAAAATATATGGAGCTGATATGGACAGAAATTTTTCTAAAAAGCACCAGTTCATTCATAGTTTAGATTTTGTGGATTTCTCAACTCTGCATGAAAGCAATCACAGAAAATATACATAAATAAATAAATAAATAAATAAATAAATAAAATCCATGTCTGTGTTCCAACAGAACTTTATTTAGAAAACAGATGGTGGCTGGATGGTCTTCAGTTTGAATCCTAATAGAATACCTGTATTTACAGTTATGATAGATAAAAATTCCTCTCAAAACCTAATGTGCAAATTACCAAATAATTTATTGTGAACTCCTGGGCTTTCTTTGAAGGAGAGGCAGTTCCTCACATTTTCATTAGCTTCCTATTTACCCACACCTTTTTGGTAGAACAGTATTTCCATGCAATATTCTTAGGTTGTTTGTAGTTCAAAATGAGTTTAGGAAATACTGGATTTAAGAAGCAAAACAGATTTTTCTGGAACAGAATTTAGCATTACTTTTAATACAATAAAATGCATTATGAATTTTCAAAGGGGGAAAGGAGAGTGTTTCTAAACTTATTATGCATAAAAATAAGAGTCTTTCTTTATTTTGTTAAAAATACAAAAATTTTTCCATGAATAGCAAAAATACCTTTAGTTTAGTTTGTGGGGAAGTAGTGATTTGTTCAATTATTGAAAACATTAATTTAGTGTTTTTTGTTTCTTTCTTTACAGAACTGGCAAGAATTCATATTAGTTCTTAAGAGAACTGAGTTACTTCACAATATGTATCATAGAAATCTTTGCCTTTAAAGAAAGTTTGGAATAAAGGTAAAACAGAAAGAGATGACATTGTCGTCA
This sequence comes from Glis glis, assembly GCA_004027185.1. Classification (NCBI taxonomy): domain Eukaryota; kingdom Metazoa; phylum Chordata; class Mammalia; order Rodentia; family Gliridae; genus Glis; species Glis glis. The sequence continues at coordinate 16,492 of PVJS01027039.1, read as the reverse complement.
TCACGCTCCTCATGAAAACACTGAGGCAGAAGTGTAATGTGTGTCAAGAAACCCTCCCAACTAACAACTCCACACTACCATGTTGTTGGAGATTTATAGGAGTTTTAGATACTTTCACTACAAATGAAAATAATTTTGCTAATATTAAAAATAACAAAAGTTAAAGCATACTAGAAATACTTACATAAACTTTTCTTTTTAAAATTTAATTCCTGAACTTTAAATTTCTGTAATACATAATTTTAAATAGGCTTACTTCAAATAATAACCCTTTTGTTCATAATTTTTTATTATAATGACATCTGTAAAGGGATAGGACCCTTGGAAAACAATTCTTTTCACAAACATGTACTGATATCTTAGGCAAGACACTAAGGAATATAGTGTAAATTTTTTAATAAAAGTTCAGGTTAAGACATGTTCACACTTTTTTGGAATACAATCCTCTTCATTCAGATAACATCATATGGAGCAAATTAGAATTGCATGCCATGCTTGGACGAGTCCACAACAGTCTGCTTTGCATACTTAATCAAGGACGATTACTCAGGGTGCATCTTCTAAGACTTCAATATGTTGCACCAGTGTGCCATTTTCACATATTTTGAAATTCTCCTACTTTAATTTTTGCCCTTATTTTTTTCCATGCTACACTTATTTTCATTTTGAATGCAATAGAATCAAAAGCTCCTAAATGATTGTTTAAAAAATGGTAAATAAAACAGAGCAAAAATAAGATTGCATTTTCTTTTTTAATTTATTACATTTATTGGTGCATTGTAGTTATACATTTTGGTAAGTGTCAGGGTATCAGAAACATGCATGCACACATTGCTCATTTAGCCCTCACCCAAATCCCACCCCATTCCCTCTCCCTTCCCTCCTTTCCATGCTCAGCATAGTGATAGACTGATAAGTTTGTTTATACACATCATGTGCATTAGTGTATTTCCCTCCCCTCCCCCATTTCCCTCTTAAGTTAGGTCCCTTCTTTGCTCAACTAAAGTTTTCTCCTTCTTTGTCTGGAGTTGCTTCTAAGTCCCATTCTCCCTAGCTTCCACGTATTAGGGAGAACATTCAACTTTTCACTCTGTGATTTACTAATCTCACTTAGCATAATGTTCTCCAGTGCCCTCCATTTCCCTGCAAATGATGTAATTTTGTTCTTTATGGCTGCATAAAATTCCATTGTGTACATATCTCATAGTTTTGTGATCTAATCATTTGTCGATGGACACCATGGCTGGTTCCAAAGTTTGGCAATTGTGAATTATGCAGCTATAGACATAGATACACATGCATTAGTCTGGTAGTTTGGTTTTAGTTCTTTTGGGTAGATGCCTAGAAGTGGCATTGCTGGGTCATATGGTAGGTTTATTCCCATTCTTCTGAGGATCCTCCACACTCTTTTCCAAAGTGGTTGCACTAATTTGCAATCCTACCAACAGTGTCAAAAATCAATTGGCTGTAGGTATGTGGGTTTGTTTCGGAGTCTTCTATTCTGCTCCATTGGTCTATGTGTCTGCTTTTGTGCCAATACCATGCTGTTTTTATTACTAGGGCTGTGTAGTATAGTTTGAAGTCAGTTATTGTGATGCCTTCTGCATGGTTCTTGTTGCTGAGAACTGCGTTGGCTATTCTGGGTTTTTGTTGTTCCAAATGAATTTACGGACAGATTTTTCTATGTCAGTGAAGAATGACTTTGGTAATTTAATGGGTATTGCATTGAATCTGTCGAGCACTTTTGGAAGAATGGCCATTTTGATATTTATTCTGCCTACCCAAGAGCATGGGAGATATTTCCATCCTCTAAGATCTTCTTCAATTTCTTTTTCAATGTTTTTTAATTTTCTTTGTAGAGGTCTTTTACCTCCTTGGTTAGGTTTATTCCCAAGTATTTTATTGTTTTGGGGATATCGTGAGTGGAAATGTCTTCTGGATTTCTTTTTCAGTGGATTTATGTTTGGCATACAGAAAAGCTTCTGATTTTTTAAGATTGATTTTGTATCCAGACACTGCTGAATTTGTTGATCAATTTTATGAGACTTTTAGTTGAGTTTGTTGGTTCTTTTAAGTGTAATATCATGTCATCTGCAAATAGAGATAGTTTCAGTTCCTCTTTTCCTATTTGTACTTTTATTTCCTTTTCTTGCCTTATTGCTCTGGCTAGAGTCTCAAGTACTATATTGAAAAGGAGTGGTGACAGCAGACATCCTTGTCTTGTTCCTGGTTATAAAAAGAACTCTCAGAGTATTTCCCCATTCAGTATGATGTTGGCTATGGGTCTATTGTATATTGCCTTTATGATGTTGAGGTATGTTCCTTCTATTCCAATTCTCTGCAGTGTTCTTATCATGAATGGGTGTTGGATTTTGTCAAATGCTTTTTCAGCATCTATTAAAATGATCATATGATTTTTGTCTTTAGTTCTGTTTATGTGATGGATTACATGGATTGTTTTTCATATGTTGAACCAGCCTTGCATCCCTGGGATGAACCCGACTAGGTTCTGATGTATGATTTTCGTGATGTGGTTATGAATGCGCATTGCTAGTATTTCGTTTAGTAGTTTTGTGTCTAAGTTCATCAACGATATAGGTCTATAGTTTTCTTTTCTTTAGCTGTCTTTGTTTGGTGTTGGTATTAGTGTGATGTTGGCTTCATAGAATGTGTTTGGGAGAGTCCTGTTTGTTTCTATTTTAAGGAATAGATTGAGGAGTATTGGGATTAGTTCGGTAAAGATTTTATAAAATTCACTTGGGAGACCATTTGGACCTGTGCTTTTCTTTGATGGTAGGTTCTTTATTACTGCTTCAATCTCATTAATTCCTATAGCTCAATTTAAATTTTCTATATCTTCTTGGTTCAAATTAGGAAGGTTGTACATTTCTAAAAATTTGTCAATTTCTTATAGGTTTTCCATTTTGTTGGAGTATAGTTTTTCAAAGTAGTTTCTGATTATCCTCTGGATTTCCATGCTGTTGGTAGTAATATCACCTTTGTCATCTCTTATTTTAGTAATTTGGATTGATTCTCTTTCTTTTGGTTAGGGTGGCTAGTGGTTTATCTATCTTGTTTATATTTCAAGGAACAAGCTTTTGGTTTTGTTGATTTTTGTATTGTTTTTTTATTCTCTAGTTCATTGATTTCTGCTGATTTTAATAATTTCCTGTCTTCTACTAGCTATGGGGTTAGTCTGTTCCTATTTCTCAAGAGCCTTGATGTGTGTCATCAGGTTATTTATTTGGTGATTTTCTGTACTTCTTATGTGGGCACTCATATTTTTTTAACTAAATCGACACTTCACTATGAATTTTCCTCTTAATACTGCCTTCAGGGTGTCCCAGAGATTTTGATATGTTGTTTCTCTGTTTTCATTTGTTTCTAACAGTTTCTTAATTTGTCTCCATATTTCTTCTTTTAAAATTTCTCATTCAGCAGTGTGATATTCAGTCTCCATGTGTTTAAGAGGTTTCTCTGGGTCTTCTTATGGTTGATTTCTAGTTTCATTCCATTATGGTCTGAAAAGACACAGGGTCTGAAATATCACTTTTTATGAACTTGCTAGTACTCACTTTGTGGCCTAGGATATACTCTATTTTAGAGAAAGTTCCATGAGCAGCTGAAACAAATGTGAATTCAGCTGTAGTTGGGTGGAATATTCTGTATGTCTACCAAGTCCATTAGGCTTATGGTGTTCCTTAGGTCTGAGACATCTTTACTGACCTTTTGTCTCAATCTAGTAGTGTGAGAGGTGTGTTGAAGTCTCCCAATATTATTGTATTGGGATCTATGTGTGATTTAATGTTGCAAAGAGTTTCTTTTATGGAAGTGGTTGCACCTATGTTTGGGGCATAAATGTTGACTATTGTTATATCCTCTTGCTGGATTGTTCCTTTTACCAGTAAGAAATGACCTTCTTTGTCTCTTCTGATAAGTTTAGGTTTGAAGTCTAATTTGTCTGATATCATAATTGCTACTCCTGCTTGTTTTTGAGTTCCATTAGCATGGATTACCTTGCTCTATCCCTTCACCTTTAGTTTGCGCGTATCTTTACTTGTAAGGTATGTTTCTTGCAGGCAGCATATAGATGGATTGTGACTTTTAATCTATTTTGCCACCTTATGTCTTTTGATTGGGGAGTTGAGGCCATTTATATTCAGTGTAATTATTGAGAGATGAGTTTTCATTCCTAATATTTTGAGATTTAATATCTGTTTGAGGTACTGTTTGTTCTTTGCCTAGTTGTTTGTTTGATGGAAATCACTGTTTCTCTGGTTCTGGAATTTCCTTATTATTTCTTCTTTGTAATTGATCACTTTGAGCATTTTCTCTAGTGCTGGTTTGGAAGACATAATGTCTTTCAGCTTCTGTTTGTCATGGAAGTTTTTTATTTCCCCATCAAATTTGATAGATATCTTTGCTGGGTAGAGAAATCTTGGCTGGAAGTTGTTTTCTTTCAGAGTTTGGAATATGTTGCTCCAGGCCTTCTTGGCTTTTATGACTTGGTTTGGAAGGTTGGGAGTGATTCTTATTGTTTTGCCTCTGAATGTTACTTGCTCTTTTACTCTCGCTGCCTTTAAGATTCTCTCCTTGGCCTCTACATTGGTCAATTTGATTATTATGTGGCGTGGTGAACCTCTCTCTGATCCTGTATATTGGGGGTTTTATATGTTTCCTGTACCTGTGTGTCAACCTCTCTTTCTATGTTTGGAAAATTTTCTAATATTACTTCTCTGAATAGATTATTGATTCCTTTAGTTTCAGCTTCTATTCCCTCTTCTATGCCTATTATTCTTAGGTTTGCTCTTTTAAGACTGACTGAGATCTCTTCAATGTTCAATTCGTGCTGTCAAATTGTTTTTTCTAATCTATATACTATGTGTTCATTTTTGGAGAGGTCATCTTCTAAGAGTGAGATTCTGTTTTCCATGTGGTCTAGTCTATTGTTGATGGTCTGTATTGATGCCTTCATTTCAATTATTGCATCCTTCACTCCCTTCAGAGCTTCTTTTTGATTCCTGTTCAGGGTGTCAGATTCTTTACTTATTTGATCCTTCATTCCTTTCAGGCTCTCTCTGAATTCTTTTCAGAAATCCTGTATCATTTCCTCTATTGAAGTTCTGAATTGTCCTTCTGGCAATCTTTGCACTTCTGAGTTGGCGGGTTCTGTTGTTGTGGGATTGTGGGGGCTCATTGTTTCTTTGGTATTCTTCCTTTTCCTGATTTCAGGTTTCTTATGTTTATACCTTTGTTGCTTTTGGTAGCTCTCTCTCTCTCTCTCTCACTCTGTAAGTATCCTATGTCTAATCCCTTTCTCTTTATAGTTTCTTATCCTGGAGGTAGATAGTTGCTACTAGATGAGCCTTGAAGGTGAATAGCCTTTCCTGAATGATTATTCTCACTTGCTCAGTATAATGTCCTTTTGCAGGCCCAATTCTTGGTATCTTTCAGTGATTGGGACCCTTGCCTGGTGCCTTTCATGATCTGTGCAAGTGATTAGTCTCCACGTTCTCCACTTGTGCTTCCCTATGTCTCTCTCTGTCTACACCTATGGCAGGTGTCATCAGCAGGGGGCCCTGGGCTTGTGTCTCTCTTTGCCTACAAAAGCAGCAGGTGTTGCTTTGCCCCGATTCTGTGCAAGCACGGAACTCCATGTTTTACATGGAGAGGGCTGGTTTGGTCCAATTTTCTCCATGTACCATACTGTATGTCCTGTGGCGATCCCCAGGGACTCAATAAGGGTGCTGCGACCTGTGGGTTGCATGTCTGTCCCACCCAAATGTTGCCAGGGACTGTCTGCTTATCCATACATCTACCACTTCCCACAGCAGACACCACTCCCACCTCCGCCGGGGCAATCCTCACTGTCCCAGACCCCATGAGTCCCTGTGGCCATGCTGGGTGGTCTCCCCCTGGGGCAGCTTGTTGACTTACTGACTCATTAAGTGCTGCTCTTAATCTCTGGGGGTATGGTCTCAGTCACTGCTGCAGGCCTCCAGTCCCTGGGGACTCTGCTGGCTTTTGTCACTGATGCTCTGCAGTGCTGATTTTAGAAGAGCTCCCTGGCTTCCTTGTTGGTGGCCTGCAGAAGTTGCGATGCCGGTTGCTGTCAGCATGGTCTGACCTAGATGGCGCTGCTGCCACTTCTGGTGATGCAGTAGTTCAGGTCTGTGTTGCGCGTGGAGCAAGTTGCTGCCCACCTTCACTGCTGCTATTCTGAAGTTGCTGGATTCACAACAGGTCGCTGGCCTCTCCATTGGTCTTGTGTAGAAGCCACAATGCTGGTAGCTGCTGGTAAAGTCCTGCCAAGATGGTGCCGCTGCAGCCACTGCAGCTGCTGCCGTTTGGTCTCTTGTGTGTGGAGCGAGCTGCTGCTTGCTTTCATCTCTGCTGACCTTCAATTGAACTTATAACAGGTCTCTGGCTTCTCTGCCAGTGGTATTTGGAAGCCACAATGCCGGTAGCGGCTGGCATGGTCCAGCCAAGATGATGCCACTGCCATTCATTAGGTAAGGCGCTTGGAAGCTTTTTACTTTCCTATATTTTGTCTTAAAAACATAAAAAAGATAAGAGAAAAATAAAACCAAAGTAAGCACACCAAGAAATAATGATCACAGCAGAATATAAATGAAATAGAAAACAGCATACAATAAAAAATAATGTAAAAAGGTGGTTATTTGAAAAAACAAGAAAAATATTATCAAGAGTGAAAGATAGAGCAGTATAAGAACTCCAGGAATCAGATCCAAGAGGGCGACCAAGGGAGATACCATGCTACGATCTCTCTAAGACTTGGATCTCAATCGCCATGAAAGCAACTTCTCCACAGGAGAAGAAAAGCAACAAAAATTTGAAGTAAACAATGAAAAGTTTGAAGCACAATGGAATCAAAGCCAGGAGACAAAATGTGTAGAATATACTGAGAACTTAAAAAAAATCACTACTAAAAAAAACAAATAACCCAATCAAAAAATGGGCAAGTGAACTAAATAGACACTTCACAGAAGAAGAAATACAAATGACCCATAAATATTTGAAAAATGGTCAACATCATTAGCAGTCATGTAGATGCAAATCAAAACTACCCTGAGATTTGACCTAACCCCAATTAGAATGGCAATCATTAAAAACACAAACAAAAACAAATATTGGTGAGGATGTGGAGAAGTAAGAACTCTAATACACTGTTGGTGGCATTGCAAATTAGTGCAACCACTTTGGAAAACAGTGTGGAGGATCCTCAGAATATTGGGAATGAACCTACCATATGACCCAGCAATACCACTTCTAGGCATCTACCCAAAAGGACTGAAACCAAACTATGTATTGGTCAGGGTTCACTAGATCAACAGAATTCACAGAATGAAGAAAGGGAGGGAAAAAAAAGGATTTATTAGATTAGCTCACATTGTAGTCCTGAGTTTCGACTGCACATGAATAACCAGAGGAATCAGTAACTGGTCAGGCGGTCTAAGAGCTGGAGCCTTAGGATTGAAGCAACCACCAATTCAGTCCAGTCCAAGATGTGAAGATAAGGAAGCTCTTCGTAGAAACGATGGTAAAGTTTCAGTTCGAAGGCTGGAGGCCGATGATCTCAGACGAGAGCAGAAGATCAAGAAGCTCTTCAAGGAAACAGCAAAGGTGGAGACTGACGATCTTACATGAGAACAGACGCGTTTTCTTCAGGAAGAGTCGCAGCTCTCTCTACGCGGCTTTCTCCTTCTTTTATCTAAGTCCTGCACCTATCAAAACCCTGCTACCCACATTTAGGGAAGGACTTCCGGTTCAATCTGCTGTTACACAACCAAAGTCACATGATCTTAGGTGGGTCAAGTTGACAAACCAGACCAACTATCACAAACTACCAGATTAATGCATGTGTATTTATGTTTATAGCTGCATAATTCACAATTACCAAACTTTGGGACCAGCCAAGGTGTCCATCAACAGATGAATGGATCACAAAACTATGGGATATGCACACAATGGAATTTTATGCAGCCATAAAGAACAAAATTACATCATTTGCAGGGAAATGGAGGGCACTGGAGAACATTATGGTAATTGATATTAATTTGTCACAAAGAGTGAAAAGTCAGATGTTCTTCCTAATATGTGGAAACTAGGGAGGATGGGACTTAGAAGTGAACCCCAGACAGAGAAGGAAAAAACTTTAGTTGAGCAAAGAAGGTGACCTAACTGAAGGAGATGAGAGGGGGGAAGAGGGATATACACTAATGCACAAGAGGTGTACACACAAACTTATCAGAGTCAATCACTATGCTGAGCACAGAAAGGAGGGAAGGGGGAGGGAATAGGGTAGGATTTGAGGGAGGGCTAAATGAGCAATGTGTGCATGCATGCTTTTGATACCCTGACACTTATCAAAACATACTACAATTCACCAATAATGTAACAAATTAAAAAAAGAAGAATAAAAAAAGAGTGAAAGACAAATCATTTTATATGTTAATCAGATATTAGAATTAAAGTAAAAGAATGTTACGAACAGACAAGAAAATAGTGAGTTAAGGAAAGTTTCAAGATGAAAGGTTAGAATGCAAAATTTAATATTTCTGTAAACTTGGAACAAATAGAAATGAAATAAATCATTTACTAAATAATTGAAAATATAAAATATTTAGGAACAAATTTAATAAAGGATATGTACTAACCCCTTTACTAAGAAACAAAATATTACTAAGAACTTAAAGACATGGAATAAAGCAAATAGATATAATATGTTCATTGATTAAAAGACAAACATTTTCCAAATTTGATTTAAAAATAAAAAGAAATGATCAAGATCCCAAAGGCTGTGTGTATGTGTTTGTGTGTGTGTACACATGTCTGTATGCACAAAACATGGACATTCACAAACAAATTCAAAATTGCATTTAGAAGTACAAAGAACATAAAATAATTAAGCCAATTTTGAAAAAGAACAAAGTTAGTGATGTTAACCTGCCTCATGTCAAGATTTATAGTAGAGCTACACTAATTGAAATATTGTTTTAAAGGAATAGAATATAGAGGTAAGAAATACAACCACACAGTCACCCAACATTCCACAAAGGCACCAATGTAATTAAATTGTTAGAGATTAGTGTTTTCTGAAACTGGTACTGAAAAACTGGATCTATGGAAAGAAATTAACCTTGGCCCCTACCTAACAGCATAAACAGTCAAACAAACAAAAACCAAGCTTGAAATAAACTGTACACTTAAACAATAAAACTTTTGCAAAAAAAATAGGAAAAATATCTTGGTAACTTTGAAGTTGTCAATCTTTTTTTATTGTGGTATTGGGGATTGAACCCAGGGCATTCTGGTTCTAAACTACATCCCCAGCTCTATTTTATATTTTTATTTTGTAACAGATTCTCACTAGGTTGCTTAGAGTTTGGATTCGAGTTTCACTGAGGCTATCATTCAACCTATGATATTTCTTCACCCTCCTAAGTGTTGGAATTGCAGGTGTTCACCACAACACCTGCTATAAATATCTCTTAGATATCACTCACATACACTTCATAAAATTGATAAATTGGATTATATTGAAATTTAAATCTGCTCCTCAAAACACACCTATGTATAGTCATGTGGCACATAATAATTTTTGGTCAATGGTGAATCATGTATGCTGATGGCCTCATAACATTATATTGCCTGGTGATATTACAGCCATCTTTGTTGTACATACAATAATAAAATTATTAAAAGAGACATTTCTTAGAATATATTCTAAGTGACATACACAGAGAATCATGTGCTATATATACATATATCTCTCTATATAAAGAGAATATACATGTACATATGTAGAGAATTATTTGCTATATGGAATATACGTATAAGCCACAGACTTGGATATTATATTCACAGTCATGTACCAAACCCAAAATTATAAACAGATAATCTAAAGAACTCTAGTAATGCAATAATAAAAAAATCAACATGCTCCAAGATACATGAAGACTTGAAAAGTAGTCTCATATAAGATTTATGAATGTAGCCAGGCACAGTGGTACACACCTGTAATACTAGTACTTAGGAGGCTGAGACAGGAGGATCCCAGGTTTAAGGCCAGTGTGTGTTAATGAGGCAGGAGCCTATGTCCTTGATGACAGATGACTCTTGGCTAAAAGCCTAGGGACAAGATAGAAGAATAAAGTTTTCTTTCTTTAAGGTGAACAAAGCAGCGCCCCTCCCAGCAACTAAGACTGAAAGATAAGGCAGAAAAGTCCAACAAAATTGCACCACCCAGTCCCAACCATGTGGAACCCAAGATGGTGCTGCCCAATCCCAACCATGAAGAACCCAAGATGGTGCCACCCAGTCCCAGCCACATGGAAGCTAATACAGGAAATCTAGCTCAGAAAGCAGAAATGAAACCTGACCCAAGCCCCCATGCTGGTACCCTTGCCTGTTATTGATCCAATCAAAACCTGTCTTTCTGGGGCTATATAATCTGTATGATGAGCTTTGCTCACTGAGCCTCACCTGTGATAAAGACACCTGCTATCCTACTCCTGCCTCTGTCTCTTGTTCTCTGGGGACCTGGACTCCTGCAACAGTAACATAGACTCTCCGCAACTTAACAATATCCTGTTTCAAAGCTCCTAGGTTTAATCCTCAGTAACACACACACACACACACACACACACGCACACGCACGCACACGCACGCGCTCGAGCACACACGTGCACGCGCTCGCGCACACACATACAAAAGATTTGTGAATATCTAATAAGCATATGGAAAGAATCTCAACATAAACAGTAATAACTAAAGATGTTTAAATTAAAAAGTTTAAGGTATTAATAAGCACCCGCCAGGTTACCTAAATTTAAGAAGTCTGAAAATACCAGATATTGATGAGGATGTGAAATTATTGAATCATTCATTACTACTGTTCAGAGTATAAAATGGTATAAACACACTGGAAGCACAGTTTGGAAGACCATACAAAGCTAAGCCAAATGTATCATATGAGCTGCCAATCCCTAGGTATTTTTCCAGGATGAGTAAAAATATTTTGCACACAAATATTTTTACATGCATTTTTACCACAAACAAGATAAAAATGTTTATTATTAGGAATGTATTCAAGGAACTACAGATACTCTCATCATTGATGAATATTAAAAAAACATCATTCTGGATAAAATGTGGTTAAGTGGTTGCGTAGGGTAAGGGATAGTTGAGCAATTGAAATAAAAACAAAAAGACAAGAAGCAAAGTCAGATTAAAAGAAATTTAAAGGTACATCAGTCAAATAAAATGACAGGACTTCAGATCATGACTCAAACAATCCACTTATGAGAAAATCAATAAAACTTGAAATCTCTCTCTATATTAGGTAATACTAAGTAATTATTTTTAGAGGATTTTTAGGTGTGGTAATGAATGTTATTATGTTTTTCAAAAGGAGGTTTAATCTTTTAGAGATAATATTGAACTATATATTTGAAATTAAAGAGAAGTCTAGGCTCACATAAACATAACCCCATGACAAGAGAGGAAAAAATGAGAAAAATAGTATAGATGAGACAGTAAGTGTCAAAATCGAATAATATGTCCATTGGGATGCAGATTCTGCTATATTCTCTCTACATTTAAAAGTATTTGAAAATTATTATAATATTTCTTAAAACATTCTCTCAATCATAAAGTAGCATAATGTTTCCTTCCTAAAGCCACCTCTACTGACAGGGATATAGCTCAAATGAGTTAGTTTTCTATAATAATATTTAATAAATTTCCTGTGAATTATTTAGTAATTTTAACATTATTCACATCTTTTGGATATATTCCAGTTTTTTTACAAAAAACACCATGTAATGTATAAAAGAGAATAAAAACTTTGGTGTCAGATCTGAATTTGAATCTGGTCAGTTAAAGTAAATAAATCTCAGCTTCTCTATCCTGTCTGTAAAACAAAGGTATGATAATTTAAATATTGACTATATTTTAGCAGGGAGTTCCACCCTAAGTTCACCCCTGGTTTCAGAAAAAATAATCTTAAAGTATATGGAAAATGGAATAGTAGTATATCCAATAACAATTTCCTTGCAATAAAGGATTTGAAATCCCTGATGAAAGAATGTATCTGCTGGGGAAAAAGAATCAGATATGCCAATAAAGTAGATTAAAAAGACAAGTGGTTGAAAGATATGGGACCTGTGATTCTGAGAATAGTAGCAGTGTGTTGGATGCCTCCACCTCCACTCACTGGATATATTTAAGTAATAGCATGATTGCAGAAAGAGCACTTTAGCTAGAAATGTTCTGTGGCCTTGGAGCACAAGTGGTACTCGTTTGGGACACTCTCTCTATGAAGCCATAACACTAAGTGGACAGAGAAGCAATCTTTTCCACTTCAGAACAAGATAGTTGGCAATTGGATACTTTGAGGATATTGATCCAATTATAGACTGTGACCATAGAAAGGGGTTGCTAAATTTATCGCATGGTTTTGTAATTCATTTCACTCAAAAAATATATTTTTGCAGCTATTATATACACCTGTCATATTTCTAGGCATAGTAGTTATCTGAGAAGAATAGAAAAAGACAAAACTTTACATCAACCCTCAGAAACTTACTACTAGAACAGTTATTTTAAAATATTATATCAAAAGTTAGGAAGAATTTCTTTGTGGTACTGGAGATTGAACCCAAGGGGATTCTATCCTTGAGCTACCCCCCCCGACCTTTTTTTTATTTTAATTGCAAAACAGCGTCTCTCTAAATTACTGCTCACTGGTGTCAGACCTAGAATCCTTTGGTCTCAGCCTCCCAAGTACTGAATTACAGGTATGCTCTACCATGCACAGCAGAAAGAATTATTTTAATATTAAGAACACAAAAGATAATATGGTTTTGAAGGTACTGGTCAATGCAATTAGAAACAGAAAGTAATACAATATATAAACATTTCAAAAAAGGAGATACAATTATCATTAATTTTAGATGATACACTGTATGCCTAAAATTCTGAAAGTAATTCTACAAAAAATAATAGTAAAACAGGTAAGATCATTTGTGCAGTGGCTGAATATAAAATTATACCAAAAATATTAGCCTTCATAAATAGAAACAATATTGCATAGATTTGATGAAAGAAAAGAAATAATTTAAAGTATATACTAATAAACTCAAGAAGAAAAGCAGAAAAGCAGAAATTTATATGAAGAAAACCTTAAAATACTAATGAGGGACAAAAATGTAATCATAAAAATGAAAGGACATGGAAGGGAAGAAAAAGCACCATGTATATGACTGTTATGTTAGGGTCCTCCAGAGAAAAATAACCAACAGAATAATGTGTGCGTGTGTGTGTGTGTGTGTGTGTGTGTGTGTGTGTGTGTGTGAGAAACATATACAAGCAAATGTATTTATTAGAAAGAATTGCACCACATGATTATGGAAGTTTGTAAATCCAAAATCTGCAGTATGGTCCAACAGGGAAGAATAAATTTCTATAAAGGGCAATTTGACAACATTTATCAAAATCATTAATGAACATGTCCTTTGACACAGCGATTTACTTCAAGAATATAACTTCATATTTATAACATAGGGGACCATTGTTTGAAAAATCAATGTTGGTGGCCAGCCTCGGCTACTTAATGAGGCCGTTCACAACTTAATGAAACCCTGTTTCAAAATAAATAATAAAAAATAGGGCTGGGGGTTTATTTAGCTCAGAGTGATAATGTCACTGTGTTCAATCCCCAGTACTGCTCCCCTGAAAAAAGAATATTATTATGGTTTTATAATGAAAATTTTTGTGATTGTGGTACTGAGGATTGAGGCCAGGGATATTCTATATCTGAGCTATACACCCAACACTTTATTTTTCATTTTGAAATAGGATCTAAGTTATTGTGCACTGACTTCAAACTTGGCAATCTTCCTGTGTCAGTCTCCCAAGTACTGGAATTATACACATGCACCACCCCACCGATGTAACTTGAATTTTGTTTTTGACACTCTCCCTCAAAAGAAAAGAAACTTAGAACTCTATCTTCATTTAAATCTACATTGAATGCTATTATTTTCCAGCATTTTAGCTCTATTTTAGTTTTCCAGTATTTTCAGTTAGTTTTTAGTTTTCCAGAATTTTAGTTCTACTTTCCATTTGCTAATTAAACAAATAGAATATTATCAAAAGTGTTATGGCCACTGTCATTCAACAGGCAAGGAAATACCTGGAGAAAGATAATTATATGTGACCATCACAGATCAATGATTTTAATATAAAATATAATCTACCCATCTCTCCTGTCTCTGACTTCATGCTTCGAAAGTAGCTGTATGTTTTCTATTCCTTGATGGATGTGCTATGGGACTATAGCAGTCCTGCTGTCATGAGCATTCTATACTCTTTGACAATATTGCTTTTCTCATTTTAACCAACTAATCAAACCTGTAGATTATATGTCGGTCTTTTGGGAATCTTATGATGTGGGGCAGGTATAGCTTGCTCTAAAGAGATCAAATCCATTTGCTAGAATGGCAAACCCAGCAATGGTTCATACCCTGGAACATGAGCAATTTTGTTTCTTTGAAGGCTTTTTGTCTCTCTTGTTACTACTGGATTGCACAATTGGTCAGAGAATACCTGCTTTGTAAACTAAAATCATAGTAATGCTAGCTCTATGCACAAAAACTCAATTACATATTCTCAGGAAAAATGTACAGTCAACAACACAATATATATATCATACAAATAAATAAATCAAAAGCTGTATGATATAAAACATCATTCAGTATTTATTCTCACAATATATTAGCTACAATGATGAATTAACACAGGAAAATTCTCTTTTAAAATTTTTCTCCTATTTTCTTTGATTCTTTGTTTTATTGTCTTACTGCTCTCTTTACTTTTTATTTGTTTCTGATTTTCTTATTCATGTATCTTTACTTTAATTAGCTGCTTTCCTTTTAATAATTGAGAAAATCAAATAAAGTTTAAGCTAGGGTTACAAAGGGAAAAGAGTAGAAAATAATCTCAGGCTATGTAGAAAATTAAAATGAAATGTGCTAATTCATCAGTTAAAGTATGCCAGAAATCTCTTGAAATCTGAGATATAATGTCATGGAAAGATAATTGGTGGGAACCAAGATAATTTCTAATTAATAATTGACATTTAAATAGAAGCACATACAATAAATGTATGAATTCTAGAATAATATTTTATTCAAAAGAAGTATATTTTGACTTTCAAAGCCTAAATTCTGTCAGTATTTATTATCTGTGAGTGAACTAACAGTTAAATTTTATTGTATATTTAAGGAAAACTATTACATCAATATGATACTACTTGATGAATCCATTTCTAAAATGTTTTGCTTTACACTAATCGTCTTATGTTTGCCTAAGTATTATTTGCTTCTATCATAGTAGTCTTGTTTATTCTATTTATATACACAATAATTTCATTCATAAATATTAATGCTATGAATGAAGTAAACTGTGTCATACCTATAGGCAAAATTGTTTGAACAAAAGAAATCTCAAAGTAGAAATTTTCAGCTCACATTAATATTTCTCTGCATCTGTTTTGTCCTCCGTTTGTCTGTAGGCAAATATTAGAAATGCAACTTTAGAGGTGTTTTCTCTCCTCAGAGAATGATTTTCCCAAATAGTATTATGGAATTCCATATTTACTAATTTCTACACTTTTGGTTATTTCTCATATTTAAATATCTCCATTTTGTGAATTATTATATATATCTGATTATTATTATTTAGTACGTCCATATTAAATTTTTAGTACTCAAAATCATTCCGTATTCATTAAATACTAATTATATTCATTAAATAATATAGTCTTGCAGATAAAAAAGCCAATATTGTTTAAATGTCATTAGTAACCAGTTATGCCTTTTGTGTTTTTATATTCATATTGCAAATTGAATTATATAGACAATTAAGAAATGATATTAAGAAGGGGATATTTAAGTTTGGAAAATTAATTTTGCTTATAATGAAATATAAGCATGTAGTTAGCAATGTTGGTAACTGAGATTAAAATAAGCATAATGATTACAAACTCAAGTATTTAAGCACATATTCATTTTTCAATACTAATATCATCATATATACTGTTGATATGGCAATACACATGTCAGACTCATATTCCTACTCGGTAATTTTAGCATAAAATGGAGAGGATTAAGAGAATTTTACATCAATAAACATTTTCATGATTTATGTAAGAAATACATTAATCAACGGAGTATGCAGTTGGCTCCTGTTATTATTGAACAGGTGTCAGGGGCATCCCTCGGTCTCTCGGGGCCAGCCAGAGAGAGAGAGAGACGCGAAGCTGATGAGGGAACGGACACCGGACGGTTAGAGAAAACCATACCTCTAACCGGAAGTCATGTCTGGCATGAACTCGTTTATTAGAAAGCACACCTCTCTTTTATAGTGGGGGCGGTACAGGAAGTTCGCAATGAGCAGGATGTGACAC
>PVJS01027038.1:0-26547 GCA_004027185.1 Glis glis | reverse complement strand
TTCCCTCTTCTCTTTTCCCACCCGGCAAGAAGCTTAGTTCTGACTGTTTGTGGTTCTTTCTCCACAAGATCATTGATTCTGAAACTGTTACCTTAATGAAGAATACCCTCAAGATTTTAATCTCATCTTTAAAAAGGGCTGATTAGATGTCTTACCACTGACATTTGTGGAGCATCCTTTCCCTTGGAGAACAACATAATAAAGGTGAGCCCGCACATTATGGAGACTGCTAGGTGTAAATCCTGACTTCACCAAATGTAAGAAATGAATCATTGGGAAGGTTTTCTTACTTTCTCTGAACTTGAGTTTCCTATTTTACAAAATGAGAATAATATTTAATAATTGTTTAAATTCTTGGAGAATTCAATAAATTATATGAAAACACTTAGGTCCAGTGGGATGTGCTATTGCATGTCTGTAATCCCAGTACTTGGGCTGAGACAGGAGGAT
Organism: Glis glis; assembly: GCA_004027185.1. Taxonomy (NCBI): domain Eukaryota; kingdom Metazoa; phylum Chordata; class Mammalia; order Rodentia; family Gliridae; genus Glis; species Glis glis. Next base: position 26,097 of record PVJS01027038.1, on the reverse strand, counting down.
CACAGGTTCCAGGCCAACCTCAGCAACTGAGTGAGACTGTTTCAAAATAAAATAGGCCACCTAGTTCCCAATGGCCAAAACTGTATTAATTTGAGCAGCAAAATAAATGATAATAGCACTGAATTATAATCCAAAGACTAGAATAAATATCCACCAATACATCCTGACATAAGTAAATGACTAAATAAATAAATAGGGGAGAAAGGGCATATCTTCCCTATTGTAGACTCCCAAATATTGGTAGCTACCATACCCTCCAATACATGGAGCGTCATTCCCCCATCCCTTTGAAGTATAAACTAGATTCAATGACTTGTTTCCAAAGAACAGAGTACAGAAGAGGGAAAAATAGTAACTTTGTGTTCTGGTCAGCATTCTCCACAGCCATAATCTAAAAGATTGACCACATAACTTAGAGGAAAGATTTCTTACAGTTTCAGGTTCAGTCCATGTAAGGCTAGGGACCAGAGATCTCAGGACATGGTGGCAGAAGGTAGAGAGAGGGAGAGCACAAGGGCTGTGCCCCTCACATCATGGAGGCTGGAAGCAAGAGGGGGAATGTGGGAAGGAGGAACTATATATAATCCCCAAGGCAGGTTCCCCCAGGGACCTACCTCTCCAACCACACCCTACTGATCTAGGCCACTACCCAGATAAATCCTCTAGGATTTACAACCTTCATGACTCAACTATATCAACCCTGAATATTAACAAATAAGCTCTTTAGGGGACATTTTATATCTGACTATAACACTTTGCATTGTTGAAATCTGGTGAACACTAACAAAGTGATCAAGTTTAACATCACCAGTGATAAGTCAGGCTGATAATGAGTTCCCTGCTATGACACTTTGAGAAGTGTGCCTCTGCTCTCTGGTATTCATAAAAACACAAAACCTCAGTCTCAGCATGAGAAAATGTCAGGCAAACCCAAACTCAGGGAACTTCCCCAAAATTCCTGAGAACATTCTTTAAACTGCCAAGATCATGAAAAGGAAGTGGAAAGAGACCCATTGAAAAACTATCACATATCCGAAAAGATTAAGAAAGCATGATGACTGGATGTCATTTAGTACTCTGGGTCACATCTTGCAATAGTAAGTCAAAACTGCAGAAATCAAAGTCAAGTTCATAGTTTTGCACCTTTGTTAGTTTTCTATTTCACAACAAGGTACCATGGTTATGTGAGAACATGAGCAGGGCATGATGGCACACACCTGTAATCCCAGCACTTGGGAAGCTGAGACAAGAGGACAGCAGGTTCAAGGCCAGCCTCTGCAACTTAGTGAGAACCTCAACAACTTAGATAGACCCTGTTTCAAAATAAAAAATAAAATAGGCCTGGGAGTGTAGCTCAGAGGTAGAATATCCCTGGAGTTAATTCCCAGTACCCCCCACAAAAAAAGACATTAACATGGGAGAAATTTGGATGAGAGGAATAAAGGACTTCTTTTTATACCCTTCCAACTTTTCTATAAATTTAAAATTATTGCACAATAGTTTTTTTCAAATAATTTTCATATAAATTCTTTGAATTCCCACATAGCACATACTCAGTAAATGTCTGCCATTACTATTTTCCCATGGTCTCTCAACAACCTTTTCTCAGTAGGTGAACCTATGCCTTGATACCAGTCCTTCTCTTTCTGTAGACTGTTGATTTGAATATCTGGATTTTGAATCTTCTAAAATATTCCTTTTAACTTTGATCTCCAGACACCGTCCTTATCAATGACTCTTCCAGCTGTATTTTCATAGCTCCCACACATCAACTGTAGTCACCGATCTTCCCATTCCAGCTAAGCCACACCTCATACTTTTAGCATTTGTAAATTTCTTGTCTCTGATATCTTGAAATTTCCTTTTCTAATTGCAGCCTCTTCTCTCCTGTCTCATTCATTTCTTTCTTGTTCAGCTAATCCTTCACTTTCTGTGACCTCCAGACCTTTGAGTTTACATTGTCCTTGTTCAGTCCATTAGCGTGAACCTCAGTATCAGGATTTCAGCAGTATTTTTGCTTGTATCCTGAATTTGCTCACTTCCTTATTGGTAACTGCCACTCCAGCCCATAGCCCTGGAAAAAAACACCTTGTTTTCTTGATAAGCAATATTTCTGGAGAAAGTCACAAAACTGAAGTAATTGGTCTCACCAAACTCATACCACATCTGTGGCAGAGACAGATAATTGTCTACAGCTATAGTCTCTTCCTTTCCTTAGCAAGGGAACCCTGACATTCTACTGGTTACATTGAGGGTAAAAAGACCACATTAGCCAGGCTCCTTTGTGGATAGATGTACCTAACATGCCCAAATATATGAAAGCAAAAATTTTGTGTAATACTTCCTGGAAGGCTGCTCAAAGAGACCCAATGCCACTGGCAAGAGCCTGTTTGAACTTTCTGCTTTTTCTCTTTCTAGCTAGCACAGGAGGATGAGATACATAGTGATCCAGCATCTCTCCTGATCCATTATGACAGAAGCTGTCAAGTAGAATGGTGAAGCAAAAATAGAATGTGCCAGGGCCCCTCCTGACTCAGAAACACCAGGCAAACCCTCATCTGCCTGCCTCTGCATTTCTTGTACACAGAGACAAACAGATTTTCTACCCCACCACTCCCACTATACCCCATCTTCTTACTCTACAATGACATCTCCAACTTGAATGAAAATAAACTGATAATCTTCAATTTTCTACTCTTTGCCTTTTACATTTTTTTGGTGGACCATCATATTGAGGTATTGAGGATGGAACCCAGAGGTATTCTACCTCTGAGCTACACCCCCAGACCCCCTTTTTAATAGGGTCTCACTGAGTTGCTGAGGCTGGCCTCGAATCTGTCTCTGTCTTCCAAGTATTGGGATTACAGGCATGCACCACTATACTACAAGTGGCTTGTCTTTTACATTTCTTTCAACTACCCCCTCGGATTTTTCTTTCCCCTTCTTCAAACTGCATCTTCAGTTTTTTAATGAATTGGTTTCTTCATCACACAAGCATAATCAATCCTCTTCTGAAAGGAAAAATAAGAAAACTACCACTTCTTTCTTATTCTTTTACTTTTCTCTTTTTAATAGTTGTACATCTGAAAGAGGGACCTACTAAGTCTTGCTTTCTTTGCTTTCCTGCCAATCTCTATTTTTCAAACCTTCAGTCTGAATTTATACCAATTTTATATGTACAAATTGTCTATGAAATCAAAAGTCATTCCTTAATATTTTCTTACCTTGGCTTCTGTATCATTGTGCTCTCTTAATTATTTTCCTGATTCCTGATTACTCTTGGCCCCTCCCTCCTTCTACAATCTTTAAAAATCACAAGCATAAGCCAGGCGTGGTGGCGCACACTTGTAATCCCCTTACTTTAGGAGGCAGAGACTGGAGGATCCGGGTTCGCGGCCAGCCTCAACTCTCTCTCTCTCTCTCTCTTCCTGTCTCTCTTTCTCTCTCTCTCTACTTAGTGAGGCCCTCCGCAACTTCGTGAGACCCGGTTTCAAAATAAAGTATAAAAAATAGGGCCGGGGGTGTAGCGCGAGGTAGAACGCCCCTGGGTTCAATACCCGGTACTGCAAAAAAAAAAAAAAAAATCACAAGCATAATCTTAAAATGCAATCATCAGACTAGGGAGGCCAGGCCCAGGCCACACTGCTCTGTGAGTGAGCCTACATATGCTTGGATAGAATTTAAGATCTTACATATGGTTCTAAGAGCATTCCTGTGCTGTTGATTTTCACTAACACATATCAGGAGGAAGGAGTGGAAAGGGGAGTGGGATGTGGAGGGAAATACACCAAGAGCTGTGTGCTTATGTGTTTTTATCATATTGAACCTCACTATGATTCATAATTGCAATGCACTAATAAAATAATTAAAACAACCCTCCACCCGAAGCTCACCAGTCCTGGCTACTTCACTGTGCCAGCCTAGTTCTCCTACAATTCCAGAGAGACAGAAAGGGATAAAGAGCCCCAATTCCTCATGCCCAGGACCACTGGTAGACCTGCCTCTGTAAGGCTGATAGGTTATTCAAGGAATGAGGACAGTGGCTGCCACCCTTTGCCCTTCCACCACAGGGAGGAATGGGGCAAAGCAAAAAGCCAGGGCCATCATCCGTCCTTGTGAGTTTTATAGAAAAATATATTTTTCTGTCCAAAACATCATTAGCATCATTTTTGTCATCATCATCATTATTCTTACTATAAAACAACCTAATTTGATTGTTTAAAAACCTTCTATTAAGGGCTCTTTATATTTTTCATTATTTTGTTGAATAGTTTCTATGTAAGACCTAGGAAATGTATAACTAAATCAGATTTCACACATGAAAAATATTTGTCTCCTCTGAAAGAATGCTGTATTTTTTTTTCATTTAGCTCTGTTTGCACTGCTAGGAAGCACAAAGTTCAGTCTCGTTCTTACATGTAGCAGCTTCCCTCTGCCTTTATTTCAGGAAAATGCATTTGTGCCTCTGCCTTACTACTATCCCCACTGCACGTTACTTCCCTCTTGATGTGGCCTGCTTCTGTAAAGTTAGAATATAAGCAGCTACTAATTATTTTAAGGTAGGATAAAGAGTATTTGTATAAAGATCCGTATAAAGCAGTCAGTGAATGCAGTGATGTAGAGAAAATATTGGAAGAGAAATGAGCTCTCCATGACTGCCTTTAAATAAAATTTTGACCAATAAAACGTTGCAGCATCGATAGGAGATAGACTAACTCAGAATGGAAGTAGTCCTAAGTACAGAGGCAGTAACAGAAGTAATGGTTTCAATGCTGTCTGTCTTTCCAGAGACTATGACATTGCCTTCATGTTCATTCTCTCGTGTATGTGTGTGTGTGTGTGTGTGTGTGTGTGTGTGTGTGTTACTGGGAATTGATCCCATGGAAGTTCTACCTTTGAGGTACACTCCCAGCCATATTTTAGCCATTATTTTGAAACAGGGTCTCACTAAGTTGGTCTTGAAACAGCGATCCTCCTGTTTTAACCTCCTAAGTACAGGGACCATAAGGGTGCTCCACAACCCCAGGCACCTACTCCTATGTATGTATGTATGTATGTATGTATGTATGTATGTATTTAGAGATAGGATCTCTCTAAGTTGTCCAGGTGGCCTCTAACTTACAAACTTCATGCCTCAGCTTCCCAAGTTACTGGGATTACAGGTATGCACTACCACACCAGTTTGCTCACACTCTTTTATACTGCCTACTTAAAATTATTGGTGATACCTGTGGAATTCTTTGCATTTGGGCATCTCATATTCCCATAGTTAACTTAGATCATGTCATTGCTTCCTATCTTACCTATTATCTCTTTTCTTTGCTGTACCAGAGTAAACCAAGTGGGCCAGAGTGGAAAGATTTGAAAGAGTTGTATTAATACCCTTGAGATATTACTCCCATAAATAAATGAGGTTGTGGGGAAATCATAAGTACTTTCTGATGTAGGTGGGACCATATTGGAACTTGAGTCATTACTGTGAATTCTCACAGGCTAATGAGAAAACTTGAGTTACACACTTAGAGACGAGGAAACAGAGACCAAAGAGGCAAAGTGGCCTCCATTCATAATGGAAACAGACCTAGGCTTTGTACCTGCTAATTAAGGGTAGACCTGCTAACAGCCACTCTGTAAGTTCTTACTACAGGTTACCTTGTGTACTCACTACCTTCCCAGGAGTTAAAGATGATTGTTCCATTTTTATAAATGATTAAGGAAGATTTTAGTTGAAAAAAGCAATCAGAATCACAAAGATGGTTGTGGTAGATAGAGTAATGACCTACCAAAAACATTAACCTTATAATACCCAGAACCTTATGAATATGTTAATTTAGGTGGCAAGAGAGACTTTTCAGATGTTATGGTTTGCTTTTAGAATGTCCCCCAGACATCATATCGTAGACAAGGCAGACATGATCGAGTCAGGGCTTGGTTGTTGAGGAGGGGTTCCTGGGGGTGTGGCCACGGAGACTATATGTCCCTGGCCACCAGCCCCTTGCTCTCTCTCTCTCTGCTTCTGGCCTCCATCATGTGAGTGCAGAGTCCCTTTGCTCATGCTCTTCCTCTCTCTCTCTCTCTCTCCCTCTCTCTCTCTCTCCTTCCTGCTGCTGTGCCCTGAGCTCCACAGAAGTGACCTAGCCTAACATGGACTTCAACCTCTGAAATCTCCAGAACTGTGAGCAAATAAATCTTCCTTCCTCTAAGTTGTGGTCATCAGGTATTTTGGGTCACAGCAGTGAGATTGCTGGCTGAAACATTAGGTTAAGGTTCATGCTATCGTTTGGATCTTAAATGTTCTCCAAAAGCTCATGTATGAAATACTTGGTCACCAACCTATGGCACTATTGAGAGGTGGTGGAACCTGCAGGAGGTGGGGCCTAGTGGGAGGAAGTTGGAAGTTAGATCATTGGGAGCATGCATTTGAAGGGGATGTTGTTGGAACTCCTGACTCTTATTTACATAGGAAATTATTATAACCAGGTTTAAGAATGATATGGCCATTTGACTGACCAGTCATTCAGGAGGTTTCTCTTCTTGATTCAAATGAGATATGAAATTATGTGTTTCCCACTGGGCATTCATTCTATCTAGAATTTTCAGAAAAATGGCTCAATGCTCTTTCCAGAACTCCATTTTGTGATGCCCTCCACAACTTAGTGAGACCCTGTTTCAAAATACAAAATAAAATAGAACTGGGGGTATAACTCAGAGGTAGAATGCCCCTGGGTTCAATCCCCAGTGACATAACAACAACAACAACAAACAGAACTCCATCTTTTCTAAAAAATTAATGTATACCTCTGCACTAAAGCCATTCCCAAAAATTATTCTTATACTCATGTAAGTATCAAAGAAAAGTCCTTAACTACAAATTGGATATTTAAAATTTTATGTGATTATCTCAGTTTAAAACAAAATTATTAGAAAGCTTAGATAACTGACTCCCACATTTTTCTTTAATTGGCAAACTACAGCATTTAAAGGTTCAAGAGTCAAGTTACCAAACATATTTCATAGTATAGAATGGAACTGTCACTCCTAAGTATCATCTATAAAAATTTCTTTCACTAGCCTTTTTGGGTATTGAGAAAGCCTTACTTCTAGTTTATATTTATTTAAGATAGATCTACCAGGATTCTATTCTAGCTGTGAGTGTCAAGCATTTTCAGTTAATGTCTACTGTTTAGTTTCCCATAACATTCTTCATAATGGCGTTCACTTAGGGGTTTTAATCTCAATAGCACATTGAGTCACTGTCTTCAGAAAAAATGTATAAAATGTTTTTAATGTGTGTTTTGTAGAATACTAGTTACATAAGATGTTAACATGTGAATCTGGTAATCAAATAAGTTTGGGAAACACTGGGCAATGAAAAGCTAATAAGCTTTCTTACTCAAGATTTTAATGTTCATGTGCTTTGTAATTTTCCAAAAGAATTGGCATACAATGCAATATTTTTCCAAATGACACTGGAACCATCTTCAGGGTTCATCATAAGGTGCTAGTATTCCAAGGAACATACTTTGAGTAAATCCCATTTGAGGTAAGAGTCCAGATTCTTTACTTGTACTTCTCTATGGCTCAGAGTCCTTATTTGATAATATGCTTTGGAACATGATGCATCTGTCCATGTTAAACATATCTGACATTTCGTTGCCTCTCTGAAGACATTCATAAGAATTTCCTACACACTTCTAACCTGTGCCCCAATCCAACTTTTTACTTTGTGGAAGACTTCAACGTTATCTGCACACCTGAGCTATTCACTATGCAGTCTCTTCTCTATATCATTTATAAATATATTCTAAAATTTTCTTTTGAACAACTTGACCATCAGAAAACTCATTGTTGTTCTAGTCATCTGCAGAAAGAATTTAACTTTTGTTTTGGTGCTTTTATCTTAGTTTTCATAGAGGGTAATTAGGAAAAGCAGTCCATGAGACACAGGACTGTATTAACTCTAGGGGTCATATTTAAGCCCCTTAGAAAAGACCTATAAGCTTTTGTTTTTATTGTTAGAATTAGAAAAATGGCATGTTTTTGCCTCATCAAACTGTAAGACTCCTTCTTTGTTTTGAACATAAGGAAACTTAAAACCAGATCAGGGCTCAACTAGAGTCATGTTTTGTGCCCTTACATCCTGAATAGTTGTGTTATATTTTCACCTCTTACTAGCTTGTGCTAACCTCCTACTCTTTATTTTCTCTGCTGTTATTTTGCATTTATTTTTTCTGTTCATAATAAATTTTGCATATTATTGTTCAAATCAAATTCAAGTCTCCTCCCCCCTCCCACCACCTATTTTTGGAATAATTTGGAAAAAACAGAAAACCATAAAATATGATGGAAGGAAGAAAAATTATTCTGGTCACAACCCTGACTGTTGGAAGCTATGATACCAGACACAATTGATGCTGGGAGATTGTTTAACATTCATAGTTCAATTTGGAATCACATCAACCAAGTTTATGGTAGCTGAGTTTGTTTGTTTGTTTGTTTGTTTGTTTGTTTGTTTTATAATGTCATTATACACAAGGGAAGATCCAGTTCCTTCAATTCTCCTTATATGCTTCAGTGAAAACTCCACAGCAGTCAGGCACAGTGGGGCACACCTGTAATCCTAGCACCTGAGAGGCTGAGTCAGGAGGATAGCAGGTTCGAAGCCAGCCTGAGCAACTTAGTGGGACCCTGTTTCAAAAGAAAAAAAAATTAAAAGGGCTAGGGGTGTGGCTCAGAGGTAGAATGCCCCTGAGTTCAATTCCCAATACCAAAATGAATACTGAAAATGTGGTATATACACACAATGGAATTTTACTCAGCCATAATGAAGAACAAAATTATGTCATTTGTAGAAAAATAGATGGACTAGAGAATATTATGCTAAGTGAGACCAGCCGATCACAAAAAGTTAAGGGTCATATGTTTTCTCTCATCTGTGGAAGCTAGAGAGAAAATAGGAAACAAAAGGGAATTTAGATAAATGAGGAAATCAGTAGAATAGTGGAAGAGGATTATGGGAGGAAGTGGGGAGGGGAAAAAGGAGAATGGATGAAGGAAACAGTTCAAATGATTCTATTTCCATATATGAAGGTATCACTACCAAATTCACTGTCATGTACAGGAAGGGGGGCGAGAGTGGGTGGAGTCCAGAGGGAAACACCAAGTGCTGGTGCATGTATGTTTGAATCATTTTGAACCTCACTATGATGTATAATTACAATGCATCAATAAAATTATTCTTAAAAATATTAGTTTAGAGCCGGGCGTGGTGGCACACGCTTGTAATCCCAGTACTTTGGGAGGCGGAGACCGGAGGATCCGGGTTCGCGGCCAACCTCAGTGCGCATGCGCGCGCGCGCGCGCGCGCGATTTATCTCTCTCTCTCTCCTCTCTCTCTCTCTTTCTCTCTCCCTGTCTCTCTCTCTCTCTCTACCTAGTGAGGCCCTCCGCAACTTCGTGAGACCCGGTTTCAAAAATAAAGCATAAAAAAATAGGGCCGGGGGCGTAGCGTGGAGATAGAACACCCCTGCGTTCAATCCCCAGTACCGCAAAAAAAAAATATATTAGTTTATATGTAATGCAGTATTTTATATCCTCACATATAGGTTAATTTATTTGTGTGTGTGTGCATTTCAGCTTTACTGAAGTATAATTAATAAATAAAATTGTAAAGTTACATGCATTTATAGTATACAACATGGCATTTTGACATCTGTATGTGTTTTGAAATGATCACCATAGTGAAGTTAATGCAATGTCTTGTATGTACAATAATAAATGGTGAAAATACCATCTCTCCAACCACTCTCCAGAGGTAGTTCTTAAAAAGAGGTGAATCCAGATCCTTTTCAATTTCTGTGAGTTATGCTTTAATATCTCCCACACCCAGCTGATATTTTCAGATCGTGTTTCTAGAAGGTAGATGGGAAACCTCTGCTTCCAGACTGGGGTGTTCAGGAGTCAGTAGGGATGGAACAGGTGCCCACGTTGACATTCTCAGGCAGAGCCTGCCTGCTTCTACAGGCTCGGCTGGTTCTTGGTAATGGGTTAATTTATACATTCTGTTCTGGCAACCAGGGCGGCAAAGAATACCTATGCAAAAGTAGGCTCCAGTTCCAACCAGGAGGCACACGCCTTCGGTAGGCTCCGTTTCGAGGTTGGAGGTAGACTTCTGTCAGGGGCATGGTCAGGGTCCAGCTGTGGTTACAGGCAGTGACATCCCCAGGGAAAACAATGCATGTGGAGCCTTTATGCAGAGGAGAACAAACAGCAAACAGCAACTTCATTTATCAAACACCGTCCCTTATATAGGGTTCGGGGCAAAATGGCGCATGTCAGCGTGATGTGCACATGCGTGTTACACTTTGCTTAGTCATTGTACATGTGTATTACACTTAGTCATTGCACATAAACTATATGCAATGTGCATGTGCGAGATATGCATGGGTCTGCGACTATGTGGGAGGCCCGCAAAGTCTGCGGCTGCGGGGAGTCATTCCCTGTCACCACCAGCTCTGTCATATATAGTATGCACTGGCCAGAGAGCCTCTGCTTCACACATTTACACTCACGGGCACAGCCCAGACCATGATGGATTGTATAAACACTGGAGGAAAACATTGTAGTTCCCACGGCATTAGAAGATAACCCAGAGATCCTCTCATCTTTCCTTCTTCTTTTTCCAAAAGAGAATACCAAATCCCAAGAAGTGAAGTAACCTTCCCAATAAAACATTGCTGGTCTTAAACAAATGCCCGCCTATTCTGATCCAAGCAAAATCTATTGCATCCACAGTATCAGAAAGCAGGGCTTTATTACCATGTAATGAAAATCATGAGCAATGCTCAATGCATAGGAATCTCTGACGGATCTTTATGCAATGCAGATTCTGACTCAGTAGTTCCAGGCAAGTCCTGAGAGTCTGCATTTCTAACAAATTCCCCATGGCAGCCTTCACTTTTGAATATGGAGTGTTTATAGGCAACACCCTGGTACAGTGTATGTGAACATGAGCCTCCAGCAGAAACCTATCCAGCACTTTCCACCATGAATAATTTCCTGGTATCCTAAGGAGTTCCCACCAGAGAATTCTTTTGCAATTTCTGAGACAAATATAATTTCTTGGAGTGCTCGTTTCAGAAACAAAGTAAAACTAAGAAGATGGATCATTTACATGTCTTCTTCTATTTGTGTTAATGCACAAATTATATTCTGTAGCATCCTTGGCAAAGGAACCTATCATGGTTAAGAAAGTTCACATCTGCATCTCCTACTCAGTTGGAGCATGCTCGGCTTCCTCTTAAGTAACAATTGACATTGCAAAATTAGGACTATGCAATTAGCAAAATGTTCCCTGGGAACATAACTGCTAGCTTTCACTGATAACAAGTTTCCTTCCCTAACTCACATCATTCCCACCTGCACACACTCATTCATGAGTCTCTCAACCTTGGCTTTCTTGACATTTGGGGATTAGCCATTCCTTGCTGGGATGGGCTGTCCTGTCCACAGCAGATTGTTTAGCAGCAACTTCTGGCTCCACCAATTTCATAGATTCCCAAAATTCTCGATACCACCCCCAGGGCTGCTTGGGGGCTGCTGGACTAATCCAGGGAACAGTAGTAGCCTCAGGTGCAACTGAGGACATTAAATAAAAATAAGGGGGCTGTGGAAGTGCCAAGGGGGGCACTGAGTAATTTTTTTTCCTGAAAAAGGGCGATAAGCCAATTAGTCTAAAAATCTATTTGATGATAGTAACACTCCACCCTAGGTATGATAACCATGTCTCCAGACATTGCCAAAGGTCCCTTAAGAAGCAAAAGTACCCCCCATTGAGAACCATTGTTTTAAAAAATAACTTATACTATGTTGGAAAGAACAACTAACTTAAAACATGTAATTATATAGCTTTAAATATGAAAGTGATATTAGAACTCCATTGCATTTTGCGGTCACACACTGAGTTTAGTGTTGGGCACAATCCTATCTTTTTCAAATAGTGAAATCAAGGTACTATTAGTGTTCTGTTTTTAAATGGCACAAACATCTATCTACCTAAATTCTGGAGCAGCTTGTGTTGATAACCAGTGACAGTAAGTCAGCTTACACTATGCTTCATGTGCCTTTGTGGGAGTTTTTCTCACTGTAGTATTAGTGGAAAGTGTTTCACTGATATTCAATTGACAAAAAGAGAAAAGAAAGAGACAAAGCAATTTATCAGGCATTTGCCTAAAGACTGAGCAAAAACGATCTACTAAAGTAACTGCTTGCTCTTAGATTTGTTCTCTGTTAAGAGAATTCTGAAGTAAAACATACATATCAAGTACTTAAAAACTCACTTCTTGTTCATAGAGTCTCGAACATTGTTAAGACATGATGACCTAGAAACATACTTGTAGACAGGAGTTGTTTATGGCAGCTCACACTAATAGCTGGAGGCTCTGGCACAGGACCAGAGTGAAGAGGGCATTTCCCCACTCTTACTAGAAGCAAAAGCTATTAACTCTCAGCCCTAAGCTGGGGTGACATCCAGAACCTTCCAATCAACATGATCTGCTGCTCTGCTGCTTCCAACACCACTTCTGTTCACACTCAACTAATATTTCTTGCACACCTACTATGTGCCAGATACTCATCCAGGCACCTGGATCTAATTTGTCCATTTTGTACAACTCAGTACATTTGGGCACTAAAGAGGAATGTGAAGAAAAGCATTAGATTAATAATGCAAGCCTATTTTAGAGTTCTTTGTGCTTACAAAAAGTGAGTACTTGAATGAATTTGAAGTGTTCAGTGTGATTAGACATTCATTATTTACTTCCTTGCTTGTTTGATTTCTTTATGAAATAGATGTGATCCTCAAATTTGGAAGCAACTTGCAATTTTGGTAGTTGACTCACTTTTCAAAAAAATGTTTTAGCATGCTTTATAATTTTAGGACTCAAGCAGTAAATTTGATTATAATAAACAAGGCATCCTTTAGTAAAATGATCAGCCACTCTTCATCTGATTTTTAAATGTTATTTATTTATCTTATTTTTATGCTTTTATTGGCACATTGTAATTATACATCATAGTGAGGTTCAAAGTGATACAAACTTATGTGCACACAGCACTTGTGTGTCCTTCTGGGTCCCCCCTTGTGACCCCCCTCCACACATATTAGTGAGATTGGTAGTGATACCTTCATATATGTATGCATGTAGCATTATTTTAACTGTTTCTTTCATCCATTCTCCTTTTCCCCTCCTCACCTCCTTCCCTCAAACTCCTTTCACTATTCTACTGGTCTCTCTCTTCACTTAAATAAAGTCTTTTTCGTTTCCTATTTTCTCTCTAGCTTCCACACATGAGAAAAAAATGTACAAACCTTGACTTTCTGAGACTGACCTATCTCACTTAGCATAATCTCTAGTTCCATCCATTTTTCCCATATAATATGATTTTTTTCTTCTTCATGGCTGAGTAAAATTCCATTGTGTGTATATACATTTTCTTTATCTATTCATCTATTGACAGATACCTAGGTTGGTTCCATAATTTAGCTATAGTGAATTGTGCTGCTATGCATTTTATTATTTAATTTAATTTTTTTATGTTTTTATTGGTGCATTGTAGCCTCACATCACAATGAGTATCAGTTTGGTGTTAACATACACGCACACAGCTCTTGGTGTTCCTCCCCACCGCCTCTCCCCGCCCCCCCACATGTAGCACTGAGAATGATGTTGGTATAATCTCATATATACACATTGTTTATGACAGTAATTCCATAGATTCACTTCTTTCTTACCCTTCCCCTTCCCTTGTACCCCTTCCCTTGCACTACTGAGGGTCTATTTAATTTTATTTTTGTGGTACTGGGGATGATCCCAGGGGCATTCTACCTCTGAGTTATACCCCCCAGGACTATTTTTAAAATTTTTTATTTTGAAACAGGGTCTCACTACATTGCTGAGGCTGGCCTTGAAGCTGTGATTCTCCTGTCTCTGCCTCCCAAGTACTGGGATTACAGGCATGTGCCACTTTATTTTTAATATAGTTTCATTAGGGCATTGTAATCACACATCATAATGAGCTTCAGATAGGGACATACATGTATACAGCACTTGGTGAGCTTCCCCCAAATACTACCCCACTCCCTCCCCTCTCTGTACATGATATTGAGATTGGCATTGGTAATTTTGTATATTTACATAGCATCAATTGAAGTGTTTCCTTCATTGAGTCCCCCTCCCCATCTACCTCCTTCCTCTATCTGGAATCCTTCTTGTATCCCAATTTCTCCCTAGCTTCCACATATGAGAGAAAACATATGATTCTTCACATTCTGTGACTGGATAATCTCAGCATAATTTTCTCTATTTCTAACCATTTTCCTACAAATCACAGAATTTTGTTCTTCTTTATGGCTGAGCAGAATTTCATTGTGTGCATATCCCATAGTTTTTAATCCATTCATCTGTTGACTGAAACCTAGGGTGGTTCCATAATTTGGCTAATGTGAATTGTGCTGCTATAAATATGGATATATCTACTATAATATTCTGATTCAATTCCTTTGGAAAGACACCACTTTTTAAAATTTAATTTTATTTATTTTATGGTACTGGGGTGGAATCCAGGAGCATTCTACCTCTGAGCTATACCCCCAGTTCTATTTTATTTTTTATTTTGAAACAGGGTCTTACTAAGTTGTGGAGGGCCTTGCTAACTTGCTGAGGCTGGCTGTGAACCTGCGATCCTCGTATCTCAGCCTCCCAAGTACTGGAATTACAGGCATGCACTACGGCACCCAGTTTATGATCCACTTTAAAGAATATGTTTCTAGACAGGCATTGTGGCACATGTCTGTAATCCTAGTACTTGGGAGGCTGAGACAGGAGGATCTCAGGTTTGAGGCCTGATTCAGCAATTCAGTGAGACTCTCAGCAACATAGCAAGACCCTGTTTCAAAATAAAAAGGGCTGGGGTATAGCTCAGAGGTAGAATGCCTCTGGGTTCAATCCCTATTACCAAAAGAAAAAGAAAGAGAGGAAGAAAAAAATAGTTCTATTTCTCTTCCAGTAGAATGAGTATCGACTGTAGCAGCTCATTCAACCAACTTAGCATTTAATAGTTCCTATTAAGATAGATATGATGTCCTTTGCGGGAGACATAAAGGTGGATTTTATCCTTGAGTCTAAAGAGCACTTGTGGGGTTTTTGTCTCCTCCTCTTGAGCAGATATGAGACTGTTTCAACCAACGGAGTTTAGCAGAAGCGATGGAATATGACCGTTGAATACTAGGTTAGAAAGGACCAGGAAGAAGGAGAGAGAGTGCATATTACTCTCAGAGCCCAAAGATGCCTTGGGAATGGTCCTCCTACTCTGGGGCTGAGAAGGTGCAGGGAAGAGACCAGGCCACATGGAGAACTAGGGAGGGAAGGTGTTCCTGGTGGCAGTCCAGCATGGGCAGCCAGGTGCCAGGTGTATGAGTGAAGAAGTTTCTCGAGGATTCCTGCCCACGTCAAGTCACCTGCAGCTGGTTGAGCCTTCTCAGTTGAGGCCCCTGCATCGTGGAGCAGAGATAAAGCATAGCTGCCATGTCATGTCCGAACACCTGACCTGTAGACTCTGAACAAAACGTAGTTGTGGTGCATTACGCCACTAAGTTTTGAGGTGGTTTGTTTTACATAGCAGAGATAACCAGAAGTGTACTCAAGCCTGACTAAAAATGAATGTAATGAGAGGGTAAACGAAACCTGTGTTAACCTGGAATTTTGACTGAAGGCATAAAACTGACAAAGTGAGGTATTATACACCAGTTCTCAAAAGAGCTGCCAGAGATAGGAACAGACCACGCAGCAGCAGGATAGGCCATTCTACAAGCATGTCAAGCATATTTAAGGACAGGATACTTAATTTGCAAATCTTTTTGTTTGTTTTTGTGGTACTAGCGATTGAACCCAGGGGTGTTCTACCTCTGAGCTATACCCCCAGTTCTTTTTTTATTTTTTGTTTTGAAACAGGGTCTCATTAAGTTGCCGAGGCTGGCTTCGAACCTGAGATCCTCCTGTCTCAGCCTCCCAAATACTGGGACTGTAGGCATGTACCACCATGCCTGGCTTGGAAATCATTTTATCCCTAGTAATAAAAAGTGTTTGCCTCACTTTCACTGACCCTCACCCTAGTGCAACTAGAAAGAGCACTGATGCCAAGTCCCTCCCCAGATGAACTGAATCAGAACCTCTCTGAGTAGAGCCAAAAAGTAACTGTTTAAAGATCTTCCCAGGTGATTCCATAGTCAAGTTTGGGAACAATTGCAGTTCAGGGAACAAAAGCAGTTCAGGGAAGCTGAGTGGACTAGGCTTAGAGGTATGGCAAATTCTTGACAAGATGAAAGTTCAGCTTTATGCTGGAAAGCAATAGAGCATCCTGGGGCTTGTCTTCTTGCTAGTCCAAGCCAGAGGCCAAGTTTGTAATCTGGTCACTGACTTGACCACTAGACCTCAAATTCTTCACCTTCTAAATGGTGCTAAAGATACCGCCTACCCCCTCTGAGGAGGATGCAGTGAGGGGGAAGAGATTTAATGTACAGAAGCCCTGAACTCTGTTCTGGGTAAGGTGTAAGTGCTCAAAAATCAGCTGTTATTAGCTGGGTGTGGTGGTGTGCACACCTATAATCCCAGTACTTGAGAGGCTGAGACAGGAGAAACTCAGGTTTGAGTCCAGCCTGAGCAACTTAATGAGACCCTGTTTCAGAATAAAAAAAAAATGAGGGTTTAGCCCAGAGGCAGAACATCCCTGAGTTCAATCCCCAGTATCAAAAAAAAAAGAAAGAAAAGTAAAGCAGTTATTAGTATGATGTTTTCTTGGAAATTTACTCTGAAATATTGCTGTGTCCTGCTATATCAGGTTATTGTGGAGGTTTCAAGTGCTTCATTAAACATTTTTATTTCAACTGAACTTTAGTATCTATATCCGTCAGCATTCTTGCAGCCATAATCTAAATATCTGACCACATAACTTAAGGGAAAGAAGATTTATTTTCTTATAGTTTTGGGCTCAGTCCATGTGAGGCCAGGGACCGCGGATCTCAGGGCAAGGCGGTGGGAGGCAGAGGGAGAGCACATGGGCTGTGCTCACGTCACAGAGGCCAGAAGTGAGAGAGAACCATTTATATCATCTCCAAGGCTGCACCCCCAGGGACCACCTCCTCCAGCCACACCCTACCAGCCTACTGGGTACTACCCAGGTAAATCCATTACAATGGATTTATCTGCTTCTGGGATTACAATCCCCATGACTCAATTACATCAACCCTTAATATTAATAAATGAGTTCTTTAGGGGACATTTTATATCTAACTATAACAGTATCCAAACAACCTTGCCAGATTGACCTGCTTTTTATCAGATTGTCCTCAATATCAGGAAAAGCTGAACTCTGCCTGTCATTTTTCATTTTTGTTCCTTCGCATGCTATGGGTCTTGCAGTCAACTCGTCTCTCTGCTTTGGCATTAGAAAACATAACTGACCTGAATCTCATAACTGAATAAAACTGGCTCCATTGTTTTCATTCCCTTTTTTTCTTCCCCCTTCCTCCCTAAAAATCTCAGCTTTGATTTTATACTTTTACATGATACATATGCGGGGTTTTGTTTTTAAGTTGTTGACTCAAGTGCCTTAAACCAGACCAATGTAAGTTAAAGATGTTAGAAAAAAACCCTTCCATGCTGAGACTCAGACCAATAGGCCAATCAAAGAATTCAGATAAGAAGGGAGTTATGGAAACAGGGTGTGTATACATATTAACATTTTTTTCATAATTGGGATTGAACCCAGGGGCATTCTACCTCTGAGCTATATGTGCAGTTCTTTTTATTTTTAATTTTGAAACAAGGTCTCATTAAGTTCCTTAGGGTCTTGCTAAGTTGCTGAGGATGGCCTCAAACCTGTGATCCTACTGTCTCAGCCTCCCAAGTACTGGAAATACAGGTGTGTGCCACTGTGGCTGGCTCACACCTCAACTTTTAATTTAACTTGAATATGTGCATCTTTTAATTAATCTTTTGATATAGAATCAAGCCCTTGTTTTTGAAAAAGATCTACAGATGGAGCTTGTTACTGTCTTTGTTGTATCTACCATACCTGTAATTTACCAACTTCTGTACACATTTTTTAGTGGCATGAGAACTCAGACACTTAAAAAGAAAAGTGCAAAATGTTAATATTTTACACCCTAATCCTTCACAATTTTCTTTCCCATATCTAATTCAAAAGCATTTTTAGTTACTACCTTTCAGTTTAAAACTTTCAACCCCATTTTTATAGAAAAAGCAAATTTCTTCCTTGCATTTATTTCATTTATAGCACTTATAATGACAAGGTTAGGACAAATAACCTGGTGGACACAGAAGTACATGAGGCCGCTGCCTGCTTTGCCTGTTGGTTGTGAATGGTCTATGTCCTGCAGCTTTGATCTATATGTTTTACACCAAATGAGAACCTTCATATAAATTATTAAAATAGAAAAATAGCTAAATGTATAGTCCCTTGTAAAGGTAAACTTGGCAATAAGGTGTCCAAGTGTATGGATACGCAAAGGAACAGGAATTGAGACTCGTGGGTGCGTGTGTGGGTGGGTGTCACCGTGTGGGGAGGGGGTGAGCTTTCCCACAGATGAGTAGATGATCACGGCAGTTTCCTTCTCTTTCTCCCATAGTATCGCTCTGGCAGGGACCTGGCAATACCTATCCATTGGCTGTCATTTCCAGAATTAAAGCAACTTTAGTTTTTATATTGGTTTCATATGATTCAAAGGCATTCCCTAAACTGGTATTTATAGTTCTTTAACATTCCTGGGAAGAGTTCAGATTTTTACTCCAAATTTCAAAAAAATTATAACACAGTATGCTTGGTAGAGCACATTCTCCCCTTTCATGACTCCTTTCTTAAATTTGTTGATCATTGTATTTCAATTTATAGAAAATAGTTCTTGACTTGGGGGATTAAACTCATAAAATAATGGATCTCCTTAAGACAGTAGGTAGATTTATCATTGAGCAATAAAAACTCCTAAATGTTAAGGGAAGAGTTAAAGTTCTACCCCTTGGGCTTTCCAGCACTCTCACAAAAAAAGGAAGTTCAATCCTCCAAGGTGGGAGGAAGGGTTCTGGTGACTGGGACAAAACTGTTTTGAGGGACACTGACAAGAAAAGCATTTAAGACAAATATTATTATCTAATGACCATTAAATCAGTCAGGGACATCGATAGAGACATATTTTAGCTACATTTTATTTTATTTTATTTGTGGCACACAATAATCAGTAATTGATTGGTGTTTGTCATATCCAGAGCAGAATTTGCAATAATGGACTCATATTAGATACTTAATTTACTCTACTTATTATAGTTTATTAATAGCACCCCTCCAAATGTAATAGCTCCGGGCATGGTGGTGCACGCTTATAATCCCAGTACTTGGGAGGCTGAGACAGGAGGATCCGAGTTCATGGCCAGCCTCAGCTACATAGTGAGGCCCTCTGCAACTTAGTGAGACCCTGTTTCAAAATAAAGAATAAAAAATAGGGTTGGGGATGTAGCTCGGAGGTAGAATGCCCCTGGGTTCAATCCCCAGTACTGCAAAAAAAAAAAAGTAATAGCTACAAAGAAATACCAAATGTTCTATCTTTTCTGTTATTCAATAAGTTAGTCTTACAGATTATTTGATTTACATGTAATCCAAACAAGCATAGTATTCTTTATCATTGGTTCCACCAAGACTTTGTGAGTTCCTTTGATTTATATAAAATACACAGATTTGTCTGCTTTATAAACTGATTTAAACTATTAACTTGTAATATCTTCAAAGAAGTTAATTTTTTAAAATTAGATGCATCTAAAAGAACACTGAGTAGACTAAAATGGTTAATATAAATATCCTTGCAAACTTTCATTTTTAATGAAAGCTTTTACTCAGTGAACCCCTTTTGATGCTGAATCTATTCTGCTTTTCATTAAAAGGTGAAGTCTAATAGAACTTCAGAGATTAGATAAATCCTAAAAATCCCTTAGACCGAGCCAAATTAAAATAAAATTTTGCAGAAAATGATTTTCTCTCCTCTGGTCTTCCTCCAAATCATCCATAACATCCATCCTCCTTCGTCTATATCCCCAAAGGTATACTTAATCCAAACCCCACACATATTTAATTTCAATTTTGCAGTGCAATTGCTCATAAAAATTTATCCCAGTGGAAGCCAAAGCCTCTCCCCTCTTATATCAAAGGAAGTTTCATGGTTAATTTTATGTTATTTGCCAAGAAATAGATATCTCTTCCATAGACCTTCTCTGTCTTCAGTAACTTAACCAGCGTGTGGTTCTAATCACATTTCTCTCTGCTGCCACAGCAAATAACCAGTGTTTGGAGATCAAGTCAAGTTGATTCAAATCAAAATAAATGAGAATACTTATACGATGTGATTTCAAATCAGTGTTTTTTTTTTCTTGGATCATTTATTAACCTCTTATCAGAAAATGCACCAAAGACCAAAGCACTTATTTCACTGGGAAGAAATGTGATGATTCAATGAATTACTCCCTACAAAATCAATAGAAAGCATATGTTTGATTTGCTCCTCACCCCTGCCCACCCTTCAGCAATTGATGATGGTGCTTGGAGGCCCCATTTGTAAGCACATCTTCATTAATGTGTACATTTATGTTGTTAGACATCATGTGCGAAGGATTGCTGCCTCACTCCCATTTGATTTTTAAATTTTTTTAAATCAACACGCAAATTGTATATATTTATATACATGGATATACATGGTATAATGTTTAAATCAGGGTAAGTATATCATAGAAGTTGAAAGTAAAATGGTGGCTTCCAGAAGCTGTGGAGAGTAGTTAGGGGAGAGGGATGGGAAAAGTTAGTCAACAGGTACTAAGTTATATTTAGATAGACATTCTGGTGTTCCATTGTAAAATAGGGAGACTATAGATCATGACAATGTACTGTATATTTCAAAAAACCTAGAGGAAAGGATTTGGAATGTTTTCACCACAAATAACTAATAAGCACTGGAGGCGATTGGTATGTTTATCTAATTTTATTTTGACACTAGGTAAATGGACTGCATTTGGTTTGTCATAATTTTGAGCCAAAATAAAATTTCCTTGACCCGTGCAGGGCCATCATGCCAGTCTAGATTTAGTTTCTTTAGCAAATGCATAATCTTAAACTATGCTTATGCTTCCATGAAATTTCTTTTTACCTAGGTCAAATTAATTAGTACCAAATAAAAATAAAGCAGGCCAGGATAAGAATGATCTACGAAATAGACTGTTTTAATCACATAGTTGGTTGATTGAACCCTACTGGTAGTCTAAATTAGGATTTTGTCTTTGTTATTGTAAGCAATGATTTTGAGAAACTGCCACCTATATAGTATGTAGATGAAAGTGGCACTTATTACTTATATTTTTAAATGTTTTTCTTGATAAAATTACTCCAGGTCAATAATAGAAAAATAAGAACATTATAGGTTAGTAAATACAAGAAATGCGAACTAATCTGTAACCCTCTGGGAGGAAATAACCATTATCAGTTAGCAATCTGATATACATACTTCCAGATGTTATAAACTTATTCCTGTCCAAAGGCCTTTGCGCTGCTCTTTCTTTTGCTTAAAAATGTTCTTCTCTAGAGATACATGTGGCTACTTCATTCAGATTTGAATTCCAATGTCACCTCTGAAGAGAGGCCTTCCCTGACCAGTCTAGACAAGGCTTCCCTGTGCTAGCCTTCCAGTCGCTCTTTATCACAAAACCCCGTTTTACCTTCTTTATATCCTTTAGCAGTGCTAGATTCATTCCTGTGTGATTGCAGCCTGTTTCTTGCCACTTTTATGTCACCAGTTATTTTATGTCACCAGATATAAATATATCTGGTCCTACAATATCAGGTCCCTTACTTTCTTGTTTTTCAGAAAGTATTTGTTGCCTTGTTGATTTGAACTGACCATACTATGAACGTTTTTCCAGGTCAGTGACTATTTCCCCAGAACATCTTGTGGTGGCTGTATCCACTGGCTATATATGTATACATATTTGTGTGCCACAGATTATTTTTTATCAATCATTCTGCATTGCAGGGCATTCGGTATTTTCCAGTTTTGTATTATGCTAATTGTACAGCAATAAGCATCTTCATAGCTACATTGATAAGCACTTCCAGATGAGCATTATTTCCTTAAGAAATTCCTAGAAGTGTGATGGCTGTATTAAACAAAATGTACTTCTTAAAGCTTCTGGTAGTATGTATTAAATTATGCTGAAATAATATGGAACCATCAACACTCCCACTAGCGATATGGGAAAGTGCTCATTTGCCACACCCTTGCCAATCCCTGAATATTGTTATTTAAAAACCCATGCCTTTAACTGAGCAGCCTCTCGCTCTCAACTAAGCCTCTTCTTGTTTTTACATATTTTTTTTATTAGTTGCAAAACTGAAACTGAACCTAATGGTCCCTCAGTAGGCTACTTTTAACTGTAAATACTATCCAATGCATTTAAGTCCAGTATGTTCTAAATTTAGATCTCATTATTTTTGTTTACATATAAAAATCATCCAAGGAGAAATAACTCTTGGGCCAGAAACCAATTTGGTTTGGCTATGGTACTTGGAAATTATTGCTAAATATCTAAGCTAAACCTCTTCATAAAAATTGCAGAACTGTTAATAACCTTTGAAAGTTACAACATGGATTTAATGAGAAATTAAGTCTATTTCTGACAGATCTGAGCAGAGACAGAATGGATAGATTAAGAGGGCTCTTTCTGTGTATGCAGAGGGTTCACATGCGTACCTTTGCTCAGTAATTCATCAACTTGGTGAAAAAAAAAAGAAAGAAGAGCTGAGCTTTGACTTGATGTAAAATGCCTTGTGCTGCAGAGGACATGAAGAAGCATCACAAATGATTTCTGAAACCAAAATGAATGACAAGCAGAAAAAAAAAGTTCCAAGGCAAGAAAATGAATGATCTCAAGTCAGAACATGTCATACTAAGTTTCTGTTTCTGATAGAAAATAAGTACAGAGGGTCACAGAGGCTCACTTGGTACCTGGCAAAAGCAGACCTGGAGCTGGGTGATGAAATCAGCCGTGCAATGAGTCAGAGCTGGGTAGGGGACCAAGGGTTTCTTGAGCAAAGCTGCTTATGTGGGGAGGAGCATTCGTTCAGGAGGTGGAGAGCAGACAACTGCCAGGGCTGTAGGGATGCAGGGATGCAGGGTGCAGGCAGGTCCCTGAGCACCTCAGCTACTAGTGTGAGCAAGTTCATGGAGGAGCTATCCATTGAGAAGAAAATCGGTTACAGCAATCTTGAGTTATTGTTTAGTATTATTATTTCAATAAGAGTTAAAAGCTCATCTATCTTTTTCTAGGTAGACGGTGCACAATAAAAACCCAAATGGAACCAATTGCCTTCAGAAATGGTCCACATTTATAACTTGTGATTTAAGTCCTTCCACCATGGATTCCAAACAGCCTCAGGTACGTATGTTCCACCCAGCCCGGCAGCTTACTGGTCAGCAGTGAATCCGTTCCCATCACCCCCTTTGTCTTCACTGCTTCTCAGTCTGGATAGTGCAGATTCTGCCACAAGCTTACTGACACCTGTCAAATACAATTTGGCCAGGCCTTAGCCAAATGCTTCTTGGTCTGCTAATGGTCTCTTCTATCCTCTGCTGGGCCAGCTCCTTCTTGTCTTTGTGCTAGCCATTATCACATTGTGCCTTCACTCATAGTTATTTGTATTCTTAACTTTGGGCTTCTTTTTTGTGACAGTCCATTCCAATAGTTGCTCATTAATTTATTGAACAACTTAGTATGTTTATCATCAGCTTGAATAACAACTCTATAACAGAAGTAATAAAATATACCAGTTGAAATCACTGCACATTCTGTGTTAGGTGGTTTGGATATCTATGTCACTTATTTCCAGAAATACAAGAGTTTAAGATATTATCTTTTAATTTCCAACTATAAGAATCAGTTTCTTTTACCCCTTTTAAATCAATCAATCCCTGGCTTCTTTAGAGAGTTATCAAATCCTTATTTTAATTTTCTTCTAATTTTGAAAAAGTATAGTTGTTTTTAACAACTAGTTCTTGTTCTACCTGTGATTAACTTACTGATTTGGTACTGTGGTTCAGATGTTTTAAGAAAATATATTTTCTCCAAATATTTACCCTATTGATGATACTGGCTCTGTCTCAGTAATGTGTGTGTATTGTGGAAGGCTCCACCCAGAACCTTACAAACTTAGACACTGTGCGCGCGCGTGCGCGCGCACACACACACACACACACACACACACACAGAGCTTGCTATGCTGTGTTGAAGACTTTGGTTTTATGCTATTGGCTGTGAATTGAAAAA
The DNA here is from genome assembly GCA_004027185.1 of Glis glis. Lineage (NCBI taxonomy): Eukaryota > Metazoa > Chordata > Mammalia > Rodentia > Gliridae > Glis > Glis glis. The sequence goes on along the minus strand of PVJS01027038.1, from coordinate 1,666 downwards.
AAACACAAAACTATGTCACCAATGTGAAAAGTTATAGGTGCTGATAGAGTGTGCTGTTGAATGTCACAATGTCATAGCCTGGGCGCTGCCATTTCATCCAAGAGTCTTTTAATAGAAGACGTCTTTCCTTTCAAGAAAGGAAATAAAAGTACCTACAGAAAGATTTTGATGTTTCTAGAAGGGAAAAAAATATATGACCTAAAGGGTAGGAGTTTTCCTGTCCTTTGAGGTTTCCTTTAATTATCTTATGCTGTAGCAAACAAGTATTTAAATTACAACACAGCTCAGTCATGGTGGCTTCAACATTTGTGCAAAACAGGAAAAAATTTTATAAAATAAAAGCCATATGACTAAAATTGAAACAAGAAATGCTTTTAATAACATCTGTGCTAGAATTGAACAATACTCATTTTGGGAATACAGTAGAATTTTAAAATCTGCTAATGAGTCTAGTTTAAATATTGTGAGCATTGTGACTATTTGCAAGAATATAAGAAATATGTATAGTATCGCACATTTATATTAGGTGTAACTATCAAGAAATTAGACTATATTTAAAATATTGAGAAATAATAACATCAATTTATAATGACTACTTTGAAGGTATAATGCTTATTTGCATACATTAGTTCTAAAATCTTTGTTAAAAACTATCATTTCATTGAAGTGTCATATATAAGAAACTTTTCATCTATGATGTTAGCCCTTAGGTATTGCTATCATATCCTTTCTTTTAGAATTATATTGGTGCAATATAATTATGCATCATAGTGAGATTCAAAGTGCACAGTCATGTATGCACATAATGTCTCTTAGTGTGGTTCCCTCCGAATCCCAATCCACTATCCCCTCCTTCCCCATACCTGCTAGTAAGGTTGTTAGTGATAACTTCACATATGTGTATCATATAATTTGGTCTGTTTCCTTCCTCAGGTCTCCTTTTTCTACTCCCCTCCTTCCTCTCCCATCCCTTCCCTGTAGTCTACTGGCCTCACTTCTTGAAGTTCCTTCGTTTCTATTTTCTCTCTAGCTTCCACATATGAGAGAAAACATATGACCCTTGACTTTCTGAGACTGGCTTTCACTTAGCATAATGTTCTCTGGTTCCATTCATTTTCATGCAAATGACATGATTTTATTCTTCTTTGTGGCTGAGCAAAATTCCACTGTGTGTATATACCACATTTTCTTTATCCATTCATCTGTTGATGGACACCTAGGCTGGTTCCATAATTTGGCTACTGCAAATTGTGCTGCTATAAACATGGGTATATGTGTATGACCATGGTATTCTAATTTTAATTCTTTTGGAAAGATACCTTTCCGAATACTCTATTCAAATTATTTTATTGTAAAAATATAAGGGAAAACAGCCGGGCGTGGTGGCGCACACTTGTAATCCCAGTACTTTGGGAGGCGGAGACCGGAGGATCCAGGTTTGCGCCAACCTCAGTGCGCATGCGCACGTGCACGATCTATCTCTCCCTCTCTCTCTTCTCTCTCTCTCTCTCTCTCTCTCTCTCTCTCTACTAGTGAGGCCCTCCGCAACTTCGTGAGACCCGGTTTCAAAAAATAAAGCATAGGCCGGGCGTGGTGGCGCACGCTTGTAATCCCAGTACTTTGGGAGGCGGAGACCGGAGGATCCTGGTTCGCGGCCAGCCTCAGC
>PVJS01027037.1:0-26544 GCA_004027185.1 Glis glis | reverse complement strand
GAGAGAGAGAGGGAGAGAGAGAGGGAGAGAGAGAGGGAGAGAGAGAGGGAGAGAGAGAGCTGAGGCTGGCCGCGAACCCGGATCCTCCGGTCTCCGCCTCCCAAAGTACTGGGATTACAAGCGTGCGCCACCACGCCCAGCTTATTCTTTATTTTGAAACACGGTCTAAGTTGTGGAGGGCCTCACTAAGTAGCTGAGGCTGGCCAGGAACCGGGATCCTCCTGTCTCAGCCTCCCAAGTACTGGGGTTACAAGTGTACGCCACCACGCCCTGGCTGGGTTTCTGAGGGGTCGGCCTTGCTGAATCCAGTCTCAAACTGGCATGTGCTTGTCTCTGACCAGCAGAGGCAGGCTCTCCCTGCATAAGTTGTTCCCTGGGTGAGATTACACAAGGTGGGAAAGGACAGGGGCTGTGGAATAATCTGTTAGGTTTACAGATCAGTCACGGGTCCTCTAAACTCTGATGGGGGGGGAACAGGGGAACCAATTTATCTTACTATGTGCAGTCATAAAACAAGATAACTGATGGAAGTAGGTTAGAAGTCATAAAAACTATAAAATAGGATAGGCAAGCTTTGGTTGGTGACGGACATCCCCCTTTAGGGATCTTATGACTTTGAGGAGTCTTTTGGATCCTTCTAGAAGTATCCAGCCTCCCTCTTGCCTCCTGTGCAGAGGCCCCAAGGAGACAGAGGATGTGCAGTGGTGTCAGACATATGACAGGTTCCAGCCGCAGTTCCTCCTCTCCACCTCCACTTAAGGACAAAGCCTGTCAGGAAGAGAGGAAGGGCCATCTTCTAAGAAGATACCCCGCCTGCGAGGCCAGATCATGGCCAAGACACAGGCGGGAGGGGCCAGATGCTCCTCGTCCAATCTTAATTAAATTTGGACTTCTTTGGGGGATCTAAAATACCCCAGTTCCAGGAAAAGTTGTGTTGACCTCCAGGCTGTTTGGACTCAGTTGTATGAAAACAAACATTTTAATCAAGACTCTAGCAACCTTCCTGGGGTTTTGCTGTGAAAGTATTTTCTGGAGTGAAATCTGTCGAGCTACTACATCTTCTTGATAATATTTGATTCGGAGCATTAAATATCTCAGCTCTCTGTCCACTTTCATTCTTAGTCTTCTGAAATGATTTGCAACAGGATCAATTCCTTTTTGGGTACATTTTACAATGTTGCTTGGAGAAATTATTTTTGCATCTGGTTTTTTCTCCCCTTCTTCAGGTAGGTGCACCCGGCTTTCCTGTAGGGAACCATGCTCCCCCACACTGTGGAGTCCTGACATAGCTGTATATCCCAGCACAGCATGTGCCCCACCAGCACCCTACCTGGCCCAAGGGGGCACTGAATCCTGCCAGGCTAGTCCCAGTCCTCTGTCCCCAAGCCAGGACAAGTGGCCTTGAAGTGGCCATGACCGACGTGTGGACGATCATCTTTTTGATGATCTGTATGGATGCTGAGAGAGGCTGTGTGAGCCTCTTTACTTTGGAATAATACATGGGAAGATATGGGGTTTTAGCTGCCTGCCCTATCTTTTTAGCTGTAAGGAGAGACATAGAAAGAGACAGAAAAAGTGTAATGTCACCTAAGCCCCACTGAGACAGAGACAGGGGGATGAACTGTCTGCGGCAAAGTCTTGGCAAACGGCTGAGTGAGCCACAGACTTGAGCGAGCCAGGGGCAGCAGCGCTGGCTCAGCTGCCCCCATTTTGCAGGTCCTGCCCTAGTTCTGTTCTAGCCCTTGCCAGATCTGCTGCCATTGAGCTGGCCCAGAAATGAGACTTCAAAAAAGAAAAGAAAGAACACAGGAGAGAGAAGAAACATCACACAGAATGTGGTAATGGAAAGATTTAAGCACAAAGACATTTTTATATATTTTTTTAAAGCACCAATAAGTTCCTTCTCCTAAAAACGACAGGAATCAATTTGGAATAAAGGAGAGAAACTCGCACAGAGAATCGATCGCAAAAGATGCTTGGAGTCAAATGAATGCAAGTACAAAGAGTTCAGGAGCCTCGGAGGGCAGGATGAGGCAGGGGTCCCTTTGGCCTTTTCTGGCTCTGCCCAGCTCAGCGCTGCACCTGGCTCCAGGCGCCTCCCAGGGAGACGGGGTCAAGGTGGGCTGGGAGCTCAGTGCAAACACAGCTCTTCAAGTTCTGCCTAGAGGTGCGACCTGCTTAGGGGTCAAAGCAGGGGCCCACGGCCAATAGTAGGGGCGTCCAGGGGTGGAGGCCCAGGGAGGGTTATGGGACTCACTGTTTGAGGATTGTTAGGGTCCACGCACTCATTAATTAGGTCCTTTGGCTGCTAGTTCACAATGAACAGGACATTTCCCTTCAATGCCTCCCTGTGAAACATCCATGTTATTTTAAAAACTCGTACTATCCTGTTCTTACATCCTAAATCAGAATGAATTGTCTTAAGATAAATGATATCTATCTTTGGTTATAGATGTACTGTATTTTTATTTTATACATCTAGGAAACTTTTTTTTTTGTAGTACCGGGGATTGAATGCAGGGGCGTTCTACCTCCGCGCTACACCCCCGGCCCTATTTTTTATACTTTATTTTGAAACCGGGTCTCACGAAGTTGCGGAGGGCCTCACTAAGTAGAGAGAGAGAGAGAGAGGGAGAGAGAGACAGGGAAAGAAAGAGAGAGAGAGAGCTGAGGCTGGCCGCGAACCCGGATCCTCCGGTCTCCGCCTCCCAAAGTACTGGGATTACAAGCGTGCGCCACCACAGCCGGCTTTAGGAAACATTTTTAAACGTACCAAATATTCACCCATGCCATTACCTTAGAAATATGGATTTGGGTTTGTGTTCTTGTCCTCTTCCTTCCCCCGTTCCCCTACTTCCCAGTTGACCTGGGATTATAATTGCTGCGCCCTCGCGTGACCTTTGCTTGAATTGGGCATTTTGAGAAGTCCCAGGAGATGACCTTAAAAGCAAAGGGAATCCTGGCTAAAAATGTCAGGCATCCCCTTCTTAGGGATGCTCAGAGAAGTCTTGCGGTAAATATACAGCCCCCGTGACTGGTTTACAGGGTCTCACGGTCCTGTTTGGTCAGGGAGCACTTGATTCCACGCAACACACGTTGCTATCCTGTGGGACAACCAAATGCAGCATTTCCCTGTGGTTCCCGTGTGTCTGGGAAGAGCAGCTGGCTGGCCTCCCGGAGCCCTGACACGATGGCGCTAACTCGGGGGCTGGCCTTTGAAATATCACTGCTGCGACTCCGGCTTGATATACTGCATAATTTTATTATTGGACCTCTCCCCTCACTATTCTGTTAAAAACACTTTGGTGTCTTGTTTCCTAGTGATTATCATCATCATGATCATTAGTGACATTTATTGAACATTTACTGCTTCCAGGCACCGCGCTGAGGCATTTACGTGAATTATCCTATTTCACCTCACACCAGCTTTAGTGGGGAGACGGTGTTATTCTTCCCACTTGTAGATGAAGAAACTGAGGCTCCAGCTGGTTAAGTTACATGCTTGGGGGGCAGTCAGCTCCTAAGCGGCTCCACTGGGGTTCCAACGCGCAGGACCTGTCTGCTCTTAACCATCATACCCCGTTCACTTCAAATAGCTCGGCCCCCAGGTTTGCAAACATCCACAGGGCTCGCATGTGTATAGCTCAAAACCTCATGCACTTTCACACAATGTATCTATAGCCCTAATCTGTCTAATTACCCAGCTGTCTTTTCTGTCCCCGATTTCTACTAGATGTCAAATGCTTAGTTCAGTGTTAGGCTGAAAACTCAGTGTTGAGACACATACCCTTCCCATAGGGAGCTGACGGTCCAAGAGATGGTGGCAGTCACTAACCCACTCACTACAACCCAGTCCGCACTCCTTGGAGAGCCCAGAGGAGTACCAGCCACGTTAATGGGAGTGGCGTTGCACTCCTGGATCCTCACATTTGGGAGGCTGAGAAACGAGGATCTCAGGTTTGAGGCCAGAGCACAGTTTCAAACTTAGAGAGACCCTGTTTCAAAATAAAAAATAAAATAGGGCTGGGGGCATAGCTCAGAGATAGAACGTCCCTGGGCTTAATCTCCAGTACCAATGAAATGGAATGATGGGAGCCAGGGAGAACCTTCTAGAGGCAGTGGCTAGACAGCTGAGTTTTAAAGGTAGGTGCCCAGTAGACTGAGATTCCAAGAAGACAGACAGAGACAGGCTCAGAGGCGGGAGATGGCTCAAGAATGAGCCCTGGGCTGGGTGGGGCTGGGATGAGTGGGCCACGCCTGGAAGAGGAAGACTGGCGGGAGGGGCCGGGTCTCAGTTGGGAGGAATGGGCACAAAGCTAAGGAAAGTCTGAGGCCTGGAGAATTCTAGAAAACCCCTCCTGCAGCACTCTGAGGGGGACAGATTGGGTAGAGAGAGTTGGGTTAGGAAGCAGGAATGCAGGGAGAAAATGATCAAGGCCTGCCCCAAGGCAACCACAGTGCTGGGTGGAGAAGAAGAGACAGAGAGGATCAGACAGAGATGGAGTGAGAGAAATTGAGAGGGTCTTTCAGATGTGGGAAGTGAGTGAGGAGTACAAGCAACTGGTGATGCCGGAGGGCGGTGACACCAGTCGGGGTGGAAAGGGCGGAAGGGTAGCTGTGATACACGGCCATCTCTGGAGATAAGGGACAGGGGAGGTGACAAGCAGCCTGTGCGTCTAGCTTAGTGACTCAGTGGGTGACAGTACTATGGAGACAATTTGGGCCTTCATCTCAAGAACGCTTCCTGCGGTTTGAATTGTCTGTCTCAAGCTGGTTTTAAAAAGAATATACAAACTACCAACTTATAAATATATATCATATATATATATATATATACACACATATATATGGTATATATTTATATATACCTATAGACTTTCACTTTCTGTTCTCAAATCTTAACTATATCTTAAATTTGGCAAAAATCATTTTAAGATAAATATCATCTTTTCTTTATTATGGAAGCAACACACCTTGTAGATTTTGTGTTCTTTTTTTTTTTTCTTTTGGGTACTAGGGATAGAACCCAGGGGCATTCTACCTCCAAGCTATACTCCCAGCCCTATTTTACTTTTTATTTTGAAACAGAGTCTTCCTAAGTTGCTGAGGCTGGCCTCCAACCTGTGATCCTCCTGTCTCAGCCTCCCAGGTACTGGGATTACAGGCATGCTCCACCTGGCCCTCCCTTCCTTTCATATGCATTTATTTTTAGTTATTTATCTATTCATTCACCTACTTATTCAGCTGATATTCACTGAACATTGGTTATGTGTAGGGCACTGTCGTAGACACTGGGGATACAGAAGCAAACAGTACCTCGGGGAGTATAAATTCTAATGGGAGGGATTCTGGCAATAAATAAATTTTGGCAATAAATTCATGCTTGGAAAAATAAATAAAAATGGGTAAGGGTGCTATGACACACTGGATGGAGATTCGCCATTTCATGTAGACGGGTCTAGAAAGATCTCTCTGGCAACTTGAGGCATTTGGCAGGGCCGTGGAGGGATAAGGGAACGAGTCGCGAAGCAGACCCAGGGAGAGAATGTGAAGGGCAGAGGGAACGTCAGGTGCCAAGGTCCTGTGGTGAGAGAGCGTTTAGGGACAGCTCCCGGATGAACAGCACGGGCGAAAGGAGATGGGGAGCCAGACCTCACGGGGTGGAGAACCATTTCTTGGAAGGAAGCAACGAGGCCATTTTCAGAGGCTGTTTGAGTGCAGGAGGTGACGGTGGCTGGTCCTAGGAGGGCAGTGGCTGAGGGGACCAGAGGCAATGGCGGCTGGATGCGCTCTGAAAGCAAATTCGAGGGACCTGTGAGTCAGGGGTCAAAGCTAATGCCAAGGTTTTTTGACCTGAACTGAAAGAATAAAGCTTTTGTTCAGGACAATGCATTACATTTGTTTATTTAAATACCCGCATGTATTTTTACATAATTGAAACATCTCTTTGCATCCTGCTCCCTCTGACTCCTACTTATTTCTCCTAAAATCAGAAAATAAGAGGAAGCGCAACAGAAGACATACTTCTTGATTACTGTTTAACTTTTTCTGGCCTACCCCCCGCCCCCACACACTTTTTCTCCTTTTCCTTGTCAGAAAAAAAAAATGTGTATGAATTAAGCCATGCATTCTGAATTCAGCTTGTGAGGGAACTTGGCTAGAGGCTGCACTTTATTTGAACTTTGTGGCCAGTGGCCAAGAGAAATAAAGTTTAATTAATGCTAATTTTTCTAACCCCTTCCTTTGCCTTTTCAGCAAAATAAGACTACCTTTGGGAGAATGGGCAAAAAAGTTAAAACATACACTGTACTACTAAATCTAGCCATTGATAAAGCAAAAATATTTTCCTACACGGTGTGTTTGGTCACAGATTGATAAAATATTTTCTCTTGCTCCTCCCCCTCTATCCCTTCATTTTTTCTTCTTTTTTTTTTCTAGTTTGAACAAGGCAGTTGATTTTTGTTTGTCTTTATTTCTTTCGAAGATGGAGACACAGCCTGTGGTCTTGTTTGCTCTGGGCTGTGATCTGAGTGCCCGACCTTGGCTACAGCTGCTGAATGTCAGGTATGGAAAGAGCGGGCAGCCTGGCCCACCTGCTGAGTTCCTCAATTAGACTTCAATTTATTGGCCTTTTTGGTCTGTGAGATTGTTAGATTAGCCACTTGGAGACCACCTATTAGGAAGAAATTGTCACCCATTTTTAGAGGTGACGGTGTTTGTTAATTAAACTTGGGATGAGGCCTCCCTCCCAGACCTACTGCTGAGGGCCGTCAGCTGCTGTCCTTAAGGGGTCACTTTCTGGCCTGGGTGTATTTGCAGAACACTGTCCAGGTTCTGTTTATAAAATAGTTCATGTGTAGATGAAAAATAGAGTGGTTTCTGGGAGGTGCAGAATTTCCATGAGAAAACGCCGTAGCATAAGCTCTTAGAATGTGATGGCTCCGAGAGAATGGAATCCCATCCCAGATCGAAAAACAGAGCAAACAAGTCAAAAGAAACAAAATCCTCCATCCATCCCCACATCCTGATTTTAAGAATGTGGAGCCCTACCTAGGCTGAGGCTGTGAAGGGACTTGACCAGAGTTACCCAGCAGGTGGGCAGCAGGACTCTCGGGGTGTGGCTTGGTAGGTGGCTGCAAGGGACACCTGGTGGTCACTGTGAAGACCCAAACACATTTGCTGCTTAGTTACGCTGTGGCCATGGCCCTGGGTGACGTCATGAATCAAGGCAGTGCCCTGTCTCACCTGAACTACTGCAGTAGCCTCCAAGGGAAGACGGTCTTATATAGTCTTACACACACACACACACACACACACACACAATCTTCATATGGTCTTTTTCTCCTTCAGTTCTCACTGGGAGGGTCTGGGGTGTCAAGAGCTGTTGGAGGTCGGGGCATAGGAGGGGCGCAGAGCATCATGGTACAGAGCATCGAGGTGCCTGCCTCTCCCCGCTGAGCTTGATACCCAGCACAACTATCACCCATGTGTCTCCATGGAGGCATGGGGACGACTGTGCCACATAATGCCACACCAGAGATGTGGCCAACGTTGGCCCACTCTCATTTATCTCCCTCAGGAACGTCTGTTTCCATTCAGGTGCTATGTTGAAATCCACACCTGGTGGGCCACAGGGCTTCTCTGAGAGGCACAGAGTATTTTCAGGAGAATCCCAAGCAAAAAAGAAGAAAATGGCTTTCCATTCTGGAAGCGCCTCGTGGAAATCGAACCCGCGATTCAAGGTCCACTGCGTTTACTGCTCCGGGGTTATGCAACATCTCCCTTTCAGTTTCCTGGTGTGAAATGTTTTGCTGGTATCACAAACTGTCCCATGTGGATTATTTTCTTTTTTTAAGGAATTTATCCTCAGTGCTTTAGGAATCACGGGCTATATTGAGAATTCAACAAAAGTTGTGTGCTCACTTCCAGAAATATACATTTTCTCATCTACATAACGACATGGTAAGCAAATTCAGGGGGCTGAGGACCATCTGAATGCCACCCTAAGGGAGTGTGGAAGTCAGGTCAAAAAACTGTTTCGAAGGTTATTTAGCCTGGTGCAGTGCACACACCTGGAATCCCAACTATTCGGGAGGCTGAGGCAGGAGCATCATAAGTTCGAGGCCAGCCTGGGCAACAAAAGGAGACTCTGTCTCAGAATACAAAATAAAAAGGGCTGGGGGTGTAGCTCAGTGGCAGAGAATCCCTGGGTTCAATCCCCAGTACCATAAAAGTTTATTTATCAATGTTGCTCTAAATATTAATGTCTTCTGCACTTCTAAAATTACACTGTAAAAAATATTCCCACAGGACTTTGTCCCCCAGTATTTAAACAGCATTCTGACTTAGATTATGTTTCTTCCTTTGGAAGCTGCAGTGTCTTTTGGCTTCTTGATTTGCAGTGGTTTTTCTGAGGCCCTGGAAATGTTTTTAATGGATTTTCAAAGGGCTCTGGTTTCAGGCCTTTGTCTAGGGAGAATATTTTTCCTTTATTTAATTGTTCTAGACTATTTAATACTTGAAAGACTGTAAGGTTAAATCTACCACCTGCAGAGCTCCCCACTAGGCGGCAGGCAATATTTCCTCACCACATGACACTTCCAATCAGAATTCAAATCTTGTACTGACAGCCAGAGGGTGTGGGGTCAAGTCTATCAAGTCTCAATCCAGAAATAAGCTCCTTCGGGCTGTTCTTCTAGGCCATTCGTCCTGCCCTTCAACCACGTTGACTATGACGTATCTTTTCCTCCCTCCTTACACTCCAGTACCTCTTACCCCATGCTCATCTCAGCGGCATTTCTTCTATGTCACTAATGAGACTGAGCAACCTGCGGATGCCTTTCATGGGCTCCTATCGCCACGCCCTCCCACCCCTCTGCGCCTGTTCCGTGGGTACCACGCGCCCTCTAGTCGGATGTGTGAGCTGCCTGAGGCCAACCTTTCACTGATGTAAGGTCTTATTCCTCTAGGACCTTACTCAAAGACACCTGACTCCTCTTCCTCCTCCAGCATCAGCTTTTCTCTCTATCCTGCATTATCCCCGTTAGCATACAAACCTCCTGTGATCTCTCCTGTTAGAAAACAATTCGTGATCTCACATCACTCTCTACTTATGGCCAGATTTTACTGGCTTCAATTATAGCACCCATCCCCCGAAACTGCTGTTTCTACTCTCAGCCTTCCTCCCCGGCGCTTCCCGCTCTCTCTGGAATCCACTTCCATGAGGATTTCACCCCCACCTTTCCATAGAAATGGTTCTGCCGGGCGTGGTGGCGCACGCTTGTAATCCCAGTACTTTGGAAGGCGGAGACCGGAGGATCCGGGTTCGTGGCCAGCCTCAGCTCTCTCTCTCTCTCTCTCTCTCTCTCTCTCTCTACTTAGTGAGGCACTCCGCAACTTTGTGAGACCTGGTTTCAAAATAAAGTATAAAAAATAGGGCCGGGGGTGTAGCGCGGTGGTAGAACACCCCTGCGTTCAATCCCCGGCACCGCAAAAAAAAAAGAAACGGTTCTGTCAAGGTCACCAGTGCACACCGTGCAGGTTAGGTTACAAGGACGCCTGTCCAGCTGCAAGTGTACTAGCTCCTGCCACACGGAGACTTGTTCTGAGCTGCATGTTTGTAAAATGTAGGCTAAGCTGGGCACGGTGGCACACACCTGTAATCCCAGTATTTGGGAGGCTGAGACAGGAGGATTGCAGATTAGAGGCCAGCCTCAGCAACTTAGTGAGACCCTGTTTCAAAAGAAAAAACAAAATAGGGCTGGAGGTGTAGCTTGGTGGTAGAATGCCCCTGGGATCAATCCCCAGTATGACAATAAATAAATAAATAAATAAACAAACAAACAAACAAACAAGCAAACTAACTCAGGCTATTGCAAGGGGGATGAAAGAAATTTTAACCAATGCCCCCCCCAATTTGATTATACTGTATGTCTAGTCCTATTTTGTACAATATAATTTTATACATGATTAGCTCATACAATTAAAAATATAAATTTGTTAAGGTCTAGCCAGGCACCATGGCCCATGTCTAGAATCCCAGTACTTGGGAGGCTGAGACAGGAGGATCGCAGGTTGGAGGCCTACCTTAGCAACTTAGTGAGACTCTCAGCAACTTAGCAAGACCCTGTTTTGAAATAAAAAATAAAATAAGTCTGGGGCTATAGTTCAGAGGTAGAATGCCCCTGAATTCAATTCCTAGGACCAAAGTAAATAAATAAATAATTTTTTTGTGTGTGTGTGCTGGGGATTGAACCCGGGGGCATTCCACTTCCGAGCTACACCCCTGGCCCTATTTTATTCTTTTTATTTTGAAACATGGTCTCACTAAGTTTCAGAGGGCCTCACTAAGTAGCTGAGGCTGGCTGCGAACCTGTGATCCTCCTGTCTCAGCCTCCCAAGTACTGGGATTACAAGCGTGTGTCACCATGCTTGGCTATAAATAAATATTTTAAAAAAATTGTCAAGGTCTGTCCACACAAAGTGAGCACTGTCAATTATCCAGTAAGTTTAGACTGTGTAGGCAGAGTGACAGTGACTGAGACTGTCTGCCCCCTCCCCATTGTTTTTTTGTTTTGTTTTGTTTTTTGTTGGTTGGTTTTGTTTGTTTGTTTGTTTGTTTTGTTTTGCCTTCACTGGTGCAATTTGGTCTTGAAAGATGTGAACGACTGTCTCCGTGTTTGTCTTCCGCAGTCCTGGGGCTGGGTCCATGGCATTGCTGCTGAAGGTCTGGAATGTCACGCATTTTCTTCAAAGGAGGCTGCAGGGGCAAATGGAGGCGTAGGCACTGAGCAAGCTGCAGTGCGCTCACAGTAGTGATCAGGGCCCTGCCGTTGCTGACGGTGGACCAGGCTCCCAGCGGAGCCTCTGGGTGGAGTGGTGTGCTGGGGCCAGGGACAGGCATGCCCAATAGATCTACATTAGAAGGAGGACTCCTTCATCAGTGCTCACGATTGATTGCAGTGGGCTATATGGTCTTCCTCACCAACTGGGAGCAGAGGAAGGGATCTCCATCCATCTTTTAAGAACTCAGACCATTTCTTCTTTGTCTCTTCACGGTGCCTTCTCCATTCTATCTCCTTTCATAGTGAAAAGTTCATTTATTTCCCTAGATAAGGTCTGAATAAGGGCAAGATATAATTTAAATTCAGTAAGGCTTAAGATAAATCAGTCATAAGGAGGCAATTATTTTATATTAAATCGGTGTCCTTTCTAAAAAGGAATTTGTATTTATCAATTAACTCATTTCCGATATTTAATTTTTCTAAAGGGGATTATAAACTTAAAAAATATTCACTGTGGTATTTTTTATTTGTAGAAAGATTTAGATAGTGTGGTGTTTATAGTCACCCTATTTGTCAACACTTTTAAAATGCTATTAAGAAATACTGTCGATCTCATTATTTTCCTTTAAGCCTTCAAAAGCTCATGTAACATTTTTGTCAAACATTCCAGATTATTAGATTAGTAGCAGGAATGTCTAGTTGGCGACCGAGAGCAGTAAATATCAAATGTCATTTGCAATCAAACTTGCATTTGAATTCCAGGCCCACCACCACATGCTCTGAGGCCTGCTACTCGATAAATTTCAATTTCCTCACTCACAAAATGGGGATACAAATGGCTTTGGATTATAGTGAGTATCTACTGCTTTTGTCTGTCCATCATGCCTTTCTTTCTTTCTTTCTTTCTTTCTTTCTTTCTTTCTTTCTTTCTTTTTCTCTCTCTCTTTCTTTCTCTCTCTCTCTCCTTCCTTCCTTCCTTCCTTCCTTCCTTCCTTCCTTCCTTCTTTCTTTCTTTCTTTCTTTCTTTCTTTTTCTTTCTCTCTCTCTCTCTCTCCTTCCTTCCTTTTTTTCTTTCTTTCTTTTTCCTTCTCTCTCTGTCTCTCTCTCCTTCCTTCCTTCCTTCTTCTTTTTCTTTCTTTCTTTCTTTCTTTCTCTTTCTTCTTTCTCTCTCTCTCTTTCCCTCGTTCCTTCCTCCCTCCCTCCCTCCCTTCTTTCTTTCTTTCTTTCTTTCTTTCTTTCTTTCTTTCTTTCTTTTTCTCTTTCTTTCTCTTTCTTTCTTTCTTTCTTTCTCTTTCTCTTTCTCTCTCTCCTTCCTTCCTTCCTTCCTTCCTTCCTTCCTTCTTTCTTTCTTTCTTTTTTCGTTCTCTCTCTCTCTCTCCTTCCTTCCTTCCTTCCTTCCTTCCTTCCTTCCTTCCTTCCTTCTTTCTTCTGGACATGGAAATTCCCTTTTCTTTCAACTATCCCCTCCCCTACTCTCAGTTCATAAAGTCCTGGTAGAACCAACTTGCCTCCTGGCTCGGGTTGAGTTCCTGGCTCAGGACGGCCAATCAGGGATCCTCATCTCCTTGGTGCCGTGGTCTGAATGTTGGTCCCCCCCACACACTCGTTATGTTGACACCGAATCCCCAGTACAATAGTATTAACCGGTGGGGACTTTGGGAACTGTGGGAAGTGATAACTTCATGAGGGCAGAACCCTAATGAAGGACTAGTCCTCATGAGAGTCTGAGGGAGCTGTTCCCTTCCTCCTGAGAAAGCATGAGGCAACATGGACCGCAGGACTGCCTTCCTCCTTCAAGTAGCGACTCCCGTGTCCTCTCCGTTGCACCTGTTCCAGAAGCACCTCCTTCCCTCCCCGAGGTCAACCCCAAAGCTCACCACTGTTCCTGCTTTCTCAAGGCCGGCCCTGTTCCTGCACGGACCCTCTCAGGCTCTCTTTTCCTAGCACACGCAGCATGTCTCCTCTGTTTTGGAAGAAGAGTAGCTCCGGGTCCCATTGTTTCCCCAACTTACTACACTGCTCCTGTCCTCCCCATCTTTGCCTCTTTGCTGTGCATTCTCCATGCTTGCTGGTTGCCTGCCATCTGCTCACTCTGAGCCTGGCTCCGGCCTCTGCAAATGCCCTCCGGAAAGGCACCAGGGCCTTCTAACCACAAACCCGCGGTGTCTCCCCGGTCCCCCTCCTCCACGCCAAGACCCACGTGTAGGAAGGGGAACCCAAGACCAAGCGATGCACAGCTCAGAAGAGGACTGAAGAGCTGTGGCCCAGGAGTGTGGATTGGTCCACAGCCCCACAGTCCTTTCTCTCTTTCTCTTCTAGTACGCTCACTGGCAATGCCTTCTGTGCAGGATCCCAGGTTCTCCGTCTTTGGTACTGGTTCCAAGGGACCAGTAGAGCGCGAGTAGTTACTGCATATCTTGAACAACTTGCCTGGCTTCCCAGTGTTCTCTATTGTATCATCAAAACCTGGGAGCTTGAGCCGGCCCAGGCTTGGGAGTCTCCTCATCCATTACATCATATCACTGCTGGCCAGATGTGGCTTCCAGAAGGTACAGCACTTTACTTGGGGGACATGCAGGGACAGGCCTGGGATGAAGGCCTTGCGCACAGGCGCTGTTGTTAGTATTGATGAGGGCACAGGTTAGTGAAAAAACTCCCCCCTTAGGGTTTCATTAGCCAATCTGCCCGTACTCTCCATTTTCTAGGAAGCAGAGAAAAATGGATTATATTTACTGTCATCAAGAGAATGCGATGAAATTTCAGACGACCCCTCGGTTCACGTGCCAGCAAGGAGAAAGCCCCGCCTCTGCCCCGCGTCTGGGTGGGCGCCCTGTGATCCGCTTCCTCCTCTCAACCACCCTAATGATGGCACGAGAAGACTGACCACACTGTCCCCTCCCTGCCTTGGATCAGCCGGAACCAGAACCAGCCATTTCATCACCACCGACAGGATCTGAGCTGCAAACTGTGGTGTCTTTAAAAGTGTGGACTACAGAAACACAGGAAGCATTTATACATTCAATTTCAATGTTGTACCATGGGCCAACCACTGGAACTTTGTACATCTGAAAATAGTTAGAGAATATCTCTGTCTAGTTTTTTAAAAAGCCTTAATTTTCCTTTTGATCCATTCAGATTCCAACTCACTTTTCAGCCAGCTAGAGAATTTGCCAAGGTCTCAGTGTTAGGAATAGGTGTGCTTCTACACAAGATCTTTCTTTTTACCTTTTAATACTATGAACCACAAAGCGGTTCCTATTTCCCTCCTTGTGGGGGCCATTAGGAAGCTCACGTTCAAATCTGCAACCCAATGCTGGCAGTAAAATACACCAGGAAATGTAAGGCCTGTATTTTATATCTAACCTTACCCTTAGTGTTGTTTTATCTACCTTTATCCCATCCTCCTCACCCACTCCTTTTCTCACTTACTTGATTTTATTATTATCCTTTATTTCATTTGTAATTATGTAAGTTTTCACAAATCATACTTAGAAACACTTTCTATTGGCCAGGCGTGGTGGCACACGCTTGTAATCCCAGTACTTGGGAGGCTGAGACAGGAGGATCGCAGGTTCATGGCCAGCCTCAGCTACTTAATGAGGCCCTCCACAACTTAGTGAGAACCTGTTTCAAAATAAAGAATAAAAAAAATAGGGCTGGGGGTGTAGCTCAGAGGTAGAATGCCCCTGGGTTCAATCCCAGTACCGCAAAAAAAAAAAAAAAGAAACACTTCCTATGGCCCATTTCTAACTTTTTCTCTTGGTACCTTTCTTTCTTTTCTTTCTTCTTTTAGTACTAGGGATTGATTTTTGAAACAGGGTCTCACTAAGTTGCTGAGGGGCTCACTAAGTTGTTGAGGCTGGCCTCGAACCTGCAATCCTCCCGTCTCAGCCTCTCAAGCACTGGGATGGCAGGTGTGTGCCACACGCCCTCTTGTGCCTTTCTAAGTGCGTCTTCCGGCATCCTTTCCCCGTTCGCGCTGGCCTTGCTGCTGCCCCCACACTCACCGAGCCCTTTTCCATCTCAGCCTTTGCACCTGCTGCTCCCTCGCCATGGTGCTCCTCCCCACCGCCTCCCTCCTCCCTTCCCTCACCCTCTGCTCCAGTGCTAAACCTTCAGCGAGGCCCTGCCTTCCGCCCTGTCTAAAGCAGCGTTCTCTGTCTCTTTTACTCTCCCCACACCCTTTCCCCATAGCTTTACTGATCTTGGAATGTTTCTCATGACCCAACATTTAAAAGCATCCTATATCAGGAAGTCTGGGGGGGGGTAGCTGTGAGCTAATTGTCCTGCTTGACCACGCACCAGCTGTGTGACCTTGGGCAAATTACTTTACCTCTCTGTGCTTCATTTTCTTCCTCTGTAAGTGGGAAACATTGAACGCCGTACCAGGCACATAGTGAATGCTATGTAAGTGTTTCATTTGTAAATAAATAATTGAGGTAATTGCTGTTTATTGTTTTATTTCCTCACCCTTGGCCTGTCTTAATGCATCACTACTTCCTTAGCTTCAAGAACAGGATCTGAAAGAGGGGGGCTTAGGTACCTATTGAACAAATTATCTTTTGGAAGAAGGTCAGGGCATGAAAAAGTAAATACTTTTATTATTATTATTATTATTATTATTATTATTTTGGAGAACCGGGGATTGAACCCAGGGGCATTCTACCTCTGAGCCACACCCCCAGCCCTATTTTTTATTCTTTATTTTGAAACAGGGTCTCACTAAGTTGCGGAGGGCCTCACTAAGTAGCTGAGGCTGGCCGCGAACCTGGATCCTCTGGTCTCAGCCTCCCCAGTACTGGGATTACAAGCCTGCACCAGCACGTCCTGCAGTAAATACTTTTTAAACCTGGTGTTAAAGAGAAACCGAACTGAGCTCAGACTTGGAGGGCTGAGACGTCAGGTCTTGCTCTGCCACTTAGAGCCAGTGGATTCGGGGCAAATCAGTTAAAATCTGCCTAAGTCTTCTACGAACTGGAATGGGACAAGTTATTTTTTTTTTCCAGCGGTGGAGGGAAAGTAAATGAGGGGTTTCATAGAGCTGCATTCGCTGCATAAGTAAAGGATCTTCCCAGCAGAGGAACGGAAGCTGCGTTGTCACCCACATCTACGTGCTGGGCCCGCAATTCACCCTGGATGTAGGAAGACTAAAGGCTCGGTTCTTGCCCTAAAGGAACTGGCAAAATCATAGAGGAAGACCTAGACCAAACACGTACAGTAGATGAGCGCTCCAGTGCAGGGGGTTCTGGAAGCACAGGGGGCGCGGCGGGGAGTGACCCTCACACTGACCTCCACCCAGGCAATTCCACCGCAGCCTCCAAGCTCAGTGTGAGGGTCACACCCGCTGCGTCCCCTGTGCATTCCAGGCAGAAGCGTGTGCGTGTGCAGACACAGAGCTGGGATTTCATGGCACGTTCTGGGAAATAAAGGCAGCTCAGTGTGCCAGGTGGTGGGTGCCTGTGAGAGGAACTGGTAGAGGAAGATGCGGGACTGGGGACAGGGCGGGATCCTACGGAGTGACAGCGAGTCTCCCCTTCGCCCTCCTGCTGCTCTGTAGGAGTGACCTGAGCGCCACTGGAGCCCGAGGGTGTCTTCTTGCCTTAGGACTTGTTGGTCTCAGGGCTGCCTGCCAAGATGCCAGCCCGATGCTGAGGGAAGCCAGCAGCATTCCTCGGAGAGAAGCCGGACGGTCACTGAGTCATCCAACCTGGACAAATTATTCCTAGACAAACATACTGAGCCGGCTGAGGAGAGGGCAAGGGCAGGAGAGAAGGAACGGGCAGCAAGAGTGCGGAGCAAGCCTATTCCTTACACCACCGGACCTCTTCCTCTTTCTTCCAAATCGGTTCTCCCATTGCCTTCCCCATCACAGCCAATGGTTACATGGATGGCTCCGACTCGCTACGCATCTCTGTATCTGTGTGCCCTTTGCCATGGGACTTGGTGGCATCAAGAGGTAGGGTCAGCTCCCCACCCCCTTGGAACCTAGCTTAGCTATGTGACCTGCTTTGGCCAATAGAACGTGGAGGGAATGGCGGCCTGCGGAATCCAGCCCTGCACTTGGTTCCACTCTCCCCGCTGGAACCCCGCTCCTGCCGCCTGGACCAGCCTGAGCTGGCCTGCGGGAAGGGACAAAGCGAGAGTCATTCCTAGACCAGGGAACCTGCCAGCCGGCCTGGCAGTTGACCAGAGAGGCCGGAGCAAGGCCCGTGGACATCTGCCTGGCCGCGGCCACCAGCAGAATCAGCAGCGCAATCCTGAGACTTGAGAGAGATCTTACCTGCTTAACGATTGCTCCCACATCGTGGAAGGTTCGTTACAGAGTGGCTAACTAGTCCCCACCAACGTGCTTTCTTTTCCCTTTTGTCCTTCTTTCCCCACAAAGGGTCCTTGTGAGATGAGGAAAAAGCAAGAGTCACCATTTTGTTGGCCATTTTTCCCTTTCGTCCTAGGATGTAAGGTTTCTATTTATGCATTAACTGCGCCCAAAGAGACACCATTTGGGCCGCATGATGTGTTTTCCGTCCTGATGAACCGTTTGCCCCTTCGCCGCAGCAGGACTCCTCTGGTTCCAGGGCTGAAGGTCATTGCTAATTGGCCTGGCTGCTCACATCCTCTCTGGGCAGCGCCTCACGGAAAAGTGTTTGCAAAGCGGAGGACCCGAGGGGAACGGCAGAACTCTGATCATGGGCTGAAGATCATTTCCCCGGCTCGCCACAGGCCTTGTTTGTCGGTGATAAACTAAAGGACGGGAGCTCAGGAACCAAATTGGCTTCGGAGTTGATGTGTGGCCCAGTCGTCCTGATGAGCAGGCTGGGGGCTGTAAAGAGGGCCTGCGCTTTAATGGGCGTTTTGTGCTTGTCTGGCTCCTCGTCCAGACGTTGGGCAAAATCTATTAGTGAGATCCACGCCGTTTGCTCCTCATGCCAGAGCCATCGGGGAGAAAACTTCCCCGTTTCTTTTCAGATCCCCTAATTGGAACTGCTGACTGACTCTTAGGTACCTGAGTGGCGTGAAATGGGGATGCTGAGAGCTCCGGTACCAAAGCATTTTAGAGGGCAGCGGGAGACATCGCTCACGTTGGCTGCGGATCCGTTCGGATGCGCGTGGACGTCTGCCAGGAGCGGCCTGCCGGCCTGCGAGGTGCCTGTGCAGATTGCTGATGGGCAGCGACCTCTGACTGCACTTAGACGCACAATTCTGCCGACGCCAGTGAGCTGAGATGGAGTGTATTTGAAGTCGGCCGGGGAAGAGCCCAGCCTTGCTTTCTGAGTCTTCTTTCATCGTCTCGGGGAAACACAGGAAGTAGACATCTCAAAGAGGCCTCCGGCTACAGTCGTGCATGGAAGGAGGTGGGGGCTACCTCCAGCTCTGACATGGAAAGCAATTCAGACATGGTTGGCTGGCTCCAATTAATCACCCTCGTGGGTGTATGGATGACTGAAGGGGTTATGGGCCATCCTTTCAGTTAATGGTTTGGTAACTGAAGTCTGTGCTCTCAAAACTTATTATTTAGTCCTGGTAAGACTAAATCTTCCGGTGTTTGCAAGTTATTAGGCTGCTAAGTCTCTCCAAAGGAGGCTTTTGGGGTTGTTGGTTTTTTTTTTTTTTTGGTACTTGGGATTGAACCCAGGGGTATCCTACCTCTAAGCCACATCTCCAGCCCTTCCTAGTTTTTATTTTTGGAACAGGGTCTCAATATGTTGTTGAGGCTGGGCTCAAATTTGAGATCCTCTTGTCTCAGCCTCCCCAGTACTGGGGTTACAGGCACATGCCACTACACTGAGCTTCCAAAGGAGACTTCTAAAGAGGGCATTTGATTCAATGCTCCAACTATTACTGGGCACTTATCACGCGCCAGGAACGGTTAGGCGTGGGAATGCAAGAATGATACAGCATGGATCTTGCCGTCACATTACTCAAGAGGCACCAGGCTCTTGAATATCTATTCTCCTTCTTCTCCCTGCAGTGAGCTCAGCTGCCCTGTATTCACCTGGCTCTCATGCTGATGGGACGTTGGGGTGGGGTTTTTTTTTCCTTCCTTCGGAAATGTGATGGAAGACACTTTCATCGTATAAATCTATGAAAGTGAAACTCACATATTTTGTTAATTTTTACCCCATCACATTCCAAAATGGCCATAAAAATCATGGGTCATAAGGTGAAAATGGAAGGGACATAAGGGGAAAGTAGGAAGAAATATGCAAAACATAAGGTGACAGAAAATCCTATCAGGAACACATATTTGGCTCCCAGCATCTTTGGTTGCTACTGTAAACAAGAAAACCCAAACAGATACTGGATCCATACTATTCTTAGGATAGAAACAACCTGTTACTTTGAAGAGACAGCTATTTGTTTTTTTTTTAACGTGCTTTTATTGGTGCATTGGAATCTTACATCGCAATGAATATCTATTTGATGTTAACATATATGCACACAGCTCTTAGTGTCCCCCCTTCCTCCCCCCACCCGTATGGAGTACCAAGAATGATGTTGGTGTATTTTCACATGTACATATTGTTTATGATAGTAATTCCATTAATTCCCTTCTTTCTTGCCCTCCCCCTTCCCTTGTACCACTTCCCTTGTTCCGCTGAGGGTTCTCCATTATCAATTGGAGTCCCTTGTGTGACCCTACTACTCCTTAGGTTGCACATATTAAAGAAAACATAAGAGACAGCTATTTGTGAGTAGGAAGAGATTACTTTTATAGGTCCATGAAAAGAAAGTGTTACATAATAGTGTAATTTACTGCATTTTCTTTGAATTTCCAAGATAGATAAGGGTTTTCAGGACTATTGCCTGATTCATTTATTCTTTAACAATGGTTTCTCAAAAAAGAATGCTAATACTGAGATTGTTACACTGCCAACATCCAGTATTTAAAATTATTCTAAATACCAGACTAAAGGAGAACGCCAAACCCATATCGGGAAGGCGATGCGCTGTTTACCTGCCCTGCAGGAGTGGGGTGTAAGTGGACGCATTGGGACACTATAAGATGATATGCTTGTCAGTTTTATTTTGCCCTCTGTATTTCAAGCATGAAGCGTAGTGCTCTGGGGGCAAGGTGGTGTAGACTCACACTTTCCTGCTCTTCCTCTCTAACTACAACTAAACGTAAGAATTATGAGATACCTCTGAAATATGGGAAAAAAGAATGTAGGTCTCAGAACTCAAAGAGTGAAATCCTGAGGAGTTCCCTGGGATTTATTTTTTTCTTCCATATATTCCAGACTGGGTGTCATGGTCAGATATAGAATGCCCCCGAAGAGCTCATGCATTAATGTTCAGAGTTGATATATTGAGTCCTGAGGGTTGTAATCTTATTAGTAGATAAGCCCATTGTAATGGATTTACTGGGTGGTAACCTAGGCTGGTGGGGTGTGGCTGGAGAAGCTGGGTTCCTGCGGGTGTGGTCTCAGGGACTGTGCTTGTGTCTCTGAATCTCCTTGCTTGCTTCTGCTCTCTCTGCTTCCAGCCTTCATGATGTGAAGAGTAGAACCTGTGTACTCTCCCTCTCTCCACTTCCTGCCACCATGCTCTGAGCTCCAGACTGTGGCCTCACATGGACTGAACTCCAGGATCTCCAAAACACTGTGAGCAAATAAATCTTCCTTCCTCTAAGTTGTGAGGTCAGTTGTCTTAGATTATAGCAGTGAGAATGCTCACTGAGACAACGGGTGCCACAGAGGGCTGCGAGCCAGACCCAACAGCAGCATAAACAAAACAAAAGAAAGAAACAAGGAAAGCCTGTTCTCTCTAGCCCAAGCACCGGGAAAGGAGACTAGTGGGGATGTAGTGGGGAGACTCATGCCCTGTGGTAACAATGGGCCCCGTTCGCCTATGGCAGTGGCAGGATGAGAACCCAGGCATGCCAACGAGGCCCTGTCCCATACCCAGCAGCATAAGACAGCCCAGGCCAAGTGCCTCCAAGCCCTTTACCCAGTGGTAGGAAGCCATCCAGGCTTGGAATCATCCAGCCCTCCTCTCTGAGGCAGAAGTGAAGGAGGCCCATTGTCTTTTGAGCCTCCACCCAATGACAGAGAGCTACTCAGACTCTGTGGTTTCTGGCTCTGCACCCAGCAGCAAGAGGTAGCCCAGGAAGGTGCCAATGAAGATAAAGTGGGAAGCTCAGTAGCATCAGGTGTCTGGAATTTGACTATTCTAGGTACCTCACATAAGTGGAATCCCATGATAGTTGTACTTTTTGTCTGTCTTCTTTCACTTAGAATAATGCCTTCAAGATTCATCCAAATGTTGAGCATTTATGAGAAATTCCCTCCTCACAGCTGAATAATATTCCATTGTTGAATGTAAAATTGTGTTTACTCATTCATTAATCGATGGATATTTAGGTTGTTTCTACCTCTCCGCTCTTGTGAATAATGCTGCTATAGCTGGGCGTGTTGGCACACGCTTGTAATCCCAATACTTTGGGAGGCGGAGACCAGAGGATCCGGGTTCACGGCCAGCCTCAGCGCTCTCTCTCTCTCTCTCTCTCTCTCTCTCTTTCTCTCCCTGTCTCTCTCTCTCTCTCTCTGTCTCTCTTTCTTTCTACTTAGTGAGGCCCTCTCCTCATGAGACCCGGTTTCAAAATAAAAAGTATATAAAAAAATAGGGCCGGGGGTGTAGCGTGGAAGTAGAACGCCCCTGGGTTCAATCCCCGGTACCGCAAAATAAATTAAATAAATAAATAAATAAATAAAAATAAAAATAATGTTGCTATGAACATGGGTGTATACATACCTGCTGGAGTCCCTACCTTCAGTTCTTCTAACTGAAGACTCAGGAAGCTATTGCTAATATAAAAGGGAAAATCCTGGGGAGGGAGGCACTACAGTGTTATCCTCCTGTGGAAGCATCGGAGACCTAGGTTCTCACCTGTTTCTGCCATTAATAGGCCGAGTGACCTTGAACTTGTAATTACATCCCTCTGGGGCTTGGTCTAGACAACCTCCAAGGTTCTTGAAGTTCTAATCTTCAGGAAGTGTTATGCAAAGAGCTCAGGCAGACACCACGGACGTCTCCTGGTGCAGAAGAGTCAGTAGACCTGTGGGTGTCATTCTCTCAGAGTCCTGCAGAGAGGTGGGGGCTGTGCTCCAGGAGCGGGACCACCCTCTCTGATGTTTTCCTTTTCCTAGTTTGAATGTGAGACGTCTTTGCCCAGGAAGTTATAAGCTCGGGTGCTAGTCTACTCAGAGCTCTTGGTTCCTCTCGTCGCTTGGACATTAAACTGGCTGTCCAGGATCTCCAGTGGGAGGAAAGGGGGCTCACAGCTGGCTTGTTGACACAACCCAGAGAAATTCCTGCCTCGTTCTCTGGATAATCCTCTTATTTCCACTGCTCCGTATTTATACACTTCAGAGCTTCCTGAAATTAAAGCCTTTATTCTTGGGCATCAAAATAATGGAACCAAACAACAGGGTATGTTATAGTGTGAGATAGGAGACATGGGACCAAAGGATCTTGTGATGACTGTCCCATCGCAGTGCAGAAATGGCTGTCACAATAGACCATGTGGGGGGGCTGCTATGGGAGTTCCTGCCCTGGCTAGGAACCATGCCCATAATAGCAATTACATAGAAGAATCCTGGGAACTTGTTCCCAGAGGCTCCTCATCACTGTGCCCTGGGGGCTCTTACTGCCTTTAATCCTTCTCCTTACCTACATATAATCTTTATGCCTTCTTATCTCCCCCAGATAAAGGAAGACTATAACTGACCATATTCCCACTGGGTCTGTCGCAGAGCTGGCTAATGTGTTGGGTCAGTCGCACTTTCTTCCTGTCTAACCTACCATTGGGTGCTGAGAAAATCAATTTCTCAGGTAATAAAATTAATTCTTGGCAAGGAGATGAGTCTGCATTATCTGCAACACAACTGTGCCAAGGTATTTTTAAAAATCTACAAAGTGATGATAAAGTATCTACTCGTTACAGGTTAATAAACTGATAGTACAGGACATTTATTCATTTTTATCTAAATGTAGTAGCTGCCCGTTATCATGATTTATTCCCCAAATTTAGTCTTGTGTGTTTAAATTGAGAAGTTACAACGTAAAAGGTTTATCTTTATAGCTGTCACTGGTGTCATATTTATATGCATGCTACTTCACCAATGCTTTAACAACTGAATAGCGATATAAATTGAATAACTTTAAAGACTATATATGTTTGCCTCTAGTACAAGTATACATTCATTTATATTATAACCTCATTTCCATAAAAGATTTGTTGCAGTAGAATTGAATCTGAATGGATTCAACTATTGCCCTCCTTCTTCACTTGAAACACACAACATATTACTTTAGTTCCTTTCTTATTACTGTAAAATAACTATAATATTAAATTCAAATTGCCAGATGAATCGGTAATGAATGACTGATGGAAGTATGTGCATAATGAATTGCTAATTTCAGAGTTCACATTTTACTGACATTTGTTAGAGTACATTTTTCCACTTTAGCATTTCTCTACATTTGTTTGTTTGTTTTTTTTTTGAAGAGCAAGGCCCTACATCCTATGATATAGTCATTGTTAGCGAATGCTCCCAAATCAAATGGACTTGGATTTGAAAGAGCTGCTGAAAGCTGTTTAATCTTCTAAGACTCAGTGCTTCATCCAATAAGGGAGATAATGGGGTCCCCCTCATGCAATGGGGTGTGGACACATGAAATAGTGTATGTAGAGCATTGGTGTTTACAGAACCTGCCAAGCAGTAAGGACTTCGTAAATGCCAATAAGTATTATAATTATTATTTTTTAAAAGCTGAGTAAAGGATTCCAAGTCAAGTCATTCACATTTCCCCCTATAATCTCCTTTAAACAAACAAAATTTGAGTAAGCGTATACTATCTATGACATTGCAGACTCATGGGGACTTGCTCTTTTTGTAACACTCGGATGAACTAAGAGAAAGTTCCAGAAGCAAACTAAGTTGACCTCATAAAATAGAAGTAGACAGTAGAATAGTGGTTACCACAGATGCGGAAGGAGAGAAGACAGAGGGGAGAGAGGGATAGGTGATTGGGTACAAGAACACAGTTAGATGGGAGGAGTAAGTTCTAGTGTTCTGTAGCATAGTAGGGTGACCATGGTTAACAATAACTCATTGTATGTTTCAAAATAGCTAGAACAAAGGATTTTGAATGTTCCCAACAAAAAGGATATGATAAATGTTTGAAATGAAGTATGTGCTAATTGTCCTTATCTGATCATTATATATGCATAGAAATATCACACTGTCCTCCATATATATGCATAATTATTATGCGTGAATTTAAAAGAAAATAAAACAGAAAATAAAAAGAGAGAGTTGGAGTCCATGAAAGCTGCTTCCATATGACAATTTCAGTGCATATGCAAAGGGAAACATTTATGAAATTAGAGGTAGGGAGGTCCTTCTGTAATAACATTTTTAGTTACCATGTTTTACATGTGAGAAAATAGTAACAAAGGAAATTTAGACTTCTTCCCTGTGATCACGGAATAAGAGGTGGAGTTGAAACAGGAGCTGAGGTCCCTTGACTCCCAGGTCAGTATCTTTTAGCATAATTTCCCAAGCATTATCGAATTGGGCCCTTGGTGCTCACTTAATATAAATCCTGCTGTTTTTCCTATTTCTTGAGTTTACATAAAACATTAGGATATGTGTATATGATAGAGAAAACTCCCTTAGATCTGTATATGTAGTTCTGCTATGTTATGTATGTTAATATGGGCTGTGTATAATCAACATCAGGCAGCTGCATTTCTATACTATACATTAGATATACATATACATACATACATATATATTTTTTCTTTTTTGTATTGGGGATTGAACCCCCTCTACCTCTGAGCCACACCCCCAGCCCTTTTTGCTTTGAAACAGGGTCTTGCTAAGTTGCTCAGGGCCTTGCTAAGTTGCTGAGGCTGGCCTCGAACCCGAGACTCTACTGTCTCAGCCTCACAAGTACTGGAATTATAGGTGTGCGCCACCACACCTGGCTTACAATATATATATATATATATATATATATATATATATATATATATATACACACATATATATATTTAAACCTCCGATAAAAAATTAAATAATCTATTTTCTGATAATGTTAAATCCCTTCTACTCTTTGCTACTGCCAAAGAAGGGAGGAAAACACACGCACAAAGAAAAAAATGGAAAAAACAGATGGAAACATTCTGGTTCTTCATTTTATCCAACAGAATTCAGATAAAAGTGGTTGCTAATTCCTAATAAATTAAACACTGTGTCCTTTCATTCTCAAATAGTTTTGAACCCCTCCAGTTGACACTGAATTTCTCTGTCAGTGTTATTTATTGCTGTCCATATGGCCAGGCTACATGGGAGGACACAATGGAAAATTCTGAGACGTGTGCTCGGGGCACCTAGTGATGTGGGTCCAATTTTCACAGAGGCGAGGACGTGTTCCTGTGTGCTTCTCAGCACTCTGTGACCCCTTTGTTTTTTGCAGCTGGTAGAAATCTGGTCCTTTTAGATGTTATTTACCTCAGACGTGCTTTTCAACCTGACAGAATGACTCTTTCTAGAAAAGGCTGAGAAATAAGAAAGGATTCTGAGGAAGATCTCCCCACCTCTAAATGTACCTGTCACCTATTAACAGATCCAAAGTTGGCCCCACGCTGTACGCTGGAGTGTCAAGCATTGCACCAAGAGTTTCAGAGACACCTAGGTAAACCATGTAACCTACCTAGTTCTTAAATTTCTACATCTAGGAAATTCAACCAATAATATCTATCCTAGCTCTTAGGATTCAAATGCGATCACACAGGCAAAGTGTGCAGAAGAAAGTTGTTATTTTCACTGGTATTTTTTAATAATGATAGATCATAGATTAAAATCAAAATATAAGGTAAAGCTGCCAAAAAAAGGAGAACAATTGTGGTTCTCATAGACCTCTCTCCTTCCACGTCTCTGGTAACCACTATTCTACTCTCTACTTCTATTTTATGAGGTCCACTTAGTTTGCTTCTGGCACTTTCTCTTAGTTCATCCGAGTGTTACAAAAAGAGCAAGTCCCCAAGAATCTGCGATGAAGTTATTTTCATAGAATCCAGTATTCAAAATGGCAGGCTTCTACATTCCCACAGCGCCTATGAGAATTTTCTAATAAAGCTTTAAAGCAAAAATCATAACAGATTGCATGTACAGTTTGGTTCAGTATAACTTTACAAACTGTCTTGGTCAAAATGAAGCTTTCCATTGTAGTTCACATTTAGTGTATCATGTCTTCATGGTTCTCTCATTTATTCCTATGAACCTTAGCTGAACACCATCTGTGTGCCTGTTTGCTGTGCCAGATACTGGAATACAGAGATTCTCAAGGTGCAGTCCGACGGGAAGGCAGACAGGAACATCCAGTTAGAGGACAACTTGGCCCCATAGGAGACATGCTATGGGGAAAACAAGATGCAGGGGGGACCGGTAGAGGAAGGAATTAAGAGTGAGTGAACCCGCTACTCAGATTACATAAATGGTGACCGTATTCATTATTTCTTTAGTCTAAGTAACATCTTGAGTTTTTATTTATTTATTTATTTTGCGGTACCGGGGATTGAACGCAGGGGCATTCTACCTCCGCGCTACACCCCCAGCCCTATTTTTTTTTATACTTTATTTTGAAACCGGGTCTTACGAAGTTGCAGAGGGCCTCACTAGGTAGAAAGAGAGAGAGAGAGAGAAACAGAGAGAGAGAGAGAGAGAGAGAGAGAGAGAGAGAGAGCTGAGGC
>PVJS01027036.1:0-26550 GCA_004027185.1 Glis glis | reverse complement strand
TGTAGCACTGAGAATGATGTTGGTATAATCTCATATATACACATTGTTTATGACAGTAATTCCATGGATTCACTACTTTCTTACCCTTCCCCTTCCCTTGTACCCCTTCCCTTGCACCACTGAGGGTTCTCCATTGTCATTGGAGTCCCTTTTGTGTCCCCACTACTCCCTAAGTTGCGCATATTAATGAAAACATAAACTTCAATTTTAATGCTCATTATAATGAGGCTAAGAGCAGGGTACAGAAGCATGTTAAATTTAACTAAATAAGGCATCTTTCAAACATCCACAAATGTTCATGTAGAAAGAATTGGAAGGAAATGTATTGAAATATTGATGTTTTTGATTATGAGGATGTGGGATTTTATACTTCACTTTTCTGAATCTTGCCAACTTTCTATCACATACCGATAAATTTCTAAAAGCAAAAAAAAAAAAACTCTCTTCTTAAAAACTATGATTTGACAAATGTCAGTTGAGATCCCTTGGTTGCCAGGCCCTGCGCGGAGGCTCAAAGAACAATGAGATGGAGATCCTGCCCCGTTGGGATCATTGGGAGTGAAGTCCAACAGTTAAATAATGAAAACACCCTGAAGAGAATGCAGTGCGGGAACATTGCACTCCCAGCGCATCTCCCAGTGACACACTGGAAGAGAAGGAGAGACCAGGAAGGCTGTTTCCTTCCTGTATTATTTATTTTATAATTGAACAACATATATCAAGGTCTTGATTATGCCAGGTCTTGTCTCTGGGGTTTGAGATCCAACATGGAAAAAAAATAGGCTAAGATCCCTGTCTCAAAGACCTTAAACTCTGGTGGAGAAGACAGACGATAAACAACATAAATGGACAAATAAGAAAAATACATAATTAATATGGAAACATGAACAGTAAGGAAAAGTAAAGAGGTCAGGAATGTGGGCAGGGTCTCAGAACAATAAGATAGGCTGCTATCTAAATAAAGAAATCAGGGAAGGTCCCACTGAGGAAGAGCAATTTGATCAAAGATTTGAAGGTGGTAGGTAGGATAGAAATGTGGATATCTGGAGTAAAGTTATTCCGGTATGGGGGAAAGCCAATTCAAATATCTATAGGTAAATGCATTATTTGCAAAGCGAGGAAAAGCTAAATAGGAGTGAGTAAAAGGAAAGGTAAGGAATGAGTGTAGTGAGTTAACATCATAAATAGATTTTAAAGGCATTCTGTGGACTTAATTTTACTCGGAATGAGGTCATGAGTCATTGGTGGATTTTAATAAAAAGAAGACCTTACCTGACTTTTATTTTAATAGGATCTCCTGGGCTGTTGTTGTGAGAATAGACCCTAGGGACAAAGGTATAATAAGCAGGGCTGAAAGTCAGGAGTCTATGACAATAACCCAGGTAAGATATGATGACGGCTTAGACAGTGATAGTTGCAAGTGGATGAGTAAGAGCAGTTACACTGTATATGCATTTAAAAATTAGAGCCAAGAGATTTCTGACTCATCCAGGGAAATGTAACTGAGGCATCAAGAATGACCCATGTGATTTTTAGGAAGTTGCCAAGAAAGGGAATATAGATAGAGAAAATAAGACTGAAGACTAAGAAGCCTTTGGGCACTCCAAAGTCAGAGAATGAGAAAAGAAAAATAAGAAAAAGAGACTGAGAAGGCAGGAAAAAAGGAGTAAAAATCTAGAAGAGTCTATTCTGCATTCTAGAAGCCAGTGAAGAATGTCTATCAGGAGGGAGAAAGTAGCTTGGCATGGTGGTGCACACATGTTATCCCAGTACTTGGAAGACTGAGACAGGAGGATTGTAGGTTTGAGGCCAACCTCAACAACTTAGTGAGACCCTCTGAAACTTAGACCCTGTTTCACAATAAAAAATAGGACTGTAGCTCAGAGGTAGAATGCCCCTGAGTTCAATCCCAAGTCCCCCCCGCACACACACACACAAGGAAGGAAATGACTAGGTCAATCAAGGACTACTGATCAATGCGGAGAATACTTTCCACCTCTACACACACAATTTTGATGCAGTGTTGGACTGAAAACGCCAATAAAGTGGACTAAAGTGTGGATGAGAGAATAATAATTGGAAAAGCAACTATAGAATTTTTTTTTCCAAGGAGTTTACTGAAAGGGTTGCTAAACAATTGTGCACCAGCTTGAGAGGTACAGAGAAGCTTCTTTACGACAGAAGAAATGGCAGCACATTTGTATGATGATGGCAACAATCTAGTAGAATGTAAAAATGTAATTGTGGAGGAGAGAGTAGAAGAGCTGCTGGAGATGTGTCCCAGGGTGAATGAGAAGGATGGGAACTTGTACCAAAGTACAAGTCTCAGCTTCCATAAGAACACTAAGGTCCTAAGGTCCATGTCTGGGGACAGGATGGGGACAGACTGGGGATCCAGATGCTAGAAGATGAGTAGACAAGAGTGTGGAAGTATTCGTGTGATTGTTTCAATTTTTTCCCCAGTAAAACAGGAAGTAAGGTCATCAAGTGCGTGAGGATGGAAGAGGACCAATGAGATGAAAGTTCAAGGGAAAGGCAGATGTATTAGGTAGGAAAGTGAGAGCAAATGGACTAGGGAAAAATACTGTCATTACATGGCACCACTGGGCGCCCTGCTGAGATTCACTGTGTTACCTTTAGATCATACATTAATGTTCAGAGTTGATGTAATTAAGTCATGAGGGTTGTAATCTCATCAATGGATAAATCCAATGTAATGGATTTACTGAGTGGTAACCTAGGCAGGTGGAGTGTGGCTGGAAAAGGTGGGTCTCTGAGGGTGTGGCCTTAGGGACCCTGCTTTTGTCTTTGAATCCCTTTGCTTGCTCTCTCTTGCTTCTGGCCTCCATGATGTGAGAGCAGAGCCCTCGCTCTCTCCCTCTCTCTGCTTCCTGCCACTGCGCCCTGAGATCCACAGACCCTGGCCTCACATGGAATGAACCCTGAAATCTCCAAAAATCTGTAAGCAAATAAGTCTGCCTTCCTCTGAGTTGTGTGGTCAGTTGTTTTTGGATTGCGGCAGTGAGGATGTTGATGGAGACACACTGTCCTTAAGTTAAACTGATCTGTGTGGAGGAGTATTTTTCTTCAGCTTACTCAGCTGCATTTGTGAAGTTAGGGAGCAGGTAGGGACTCTCCCAGATCATGGCTTTACTGAGAATCGTGATGAATGGAAAGAAGTGAAGGAGTTGAAGGTGCATGCAAGGGAGTGATGAGGATGATGAATGGTGGGATTTGAACTGGATAAGGAGGGAGTAAAAGGACATTGGCCCCTCAATTCATGCTGCCTTATAGGCTGGTGGGGAAGGCTGACAGGTTCATTAATATATCTGTGCCCACACAGCCATGCTGGGGTATGGATATCCCCATCTATGGGAGAGTAATAAAGTGAGAGATTTCTTACTGGGTGGTCACTCTCCTCACTGACCTATAAACCAGTCCTCATCTTCTGAGAACTAGTCTTTGGAGGCTGTGATGCCAGGACTGGTGCTGCAAGTATTTCCTTCTGTGTCCTTTCAGACAGAGAGGAACCTCCCACCCTCCTCTCCTCTAGGAATCACATCTAGTTAGTGCTCAGCTGGCTTAACTGATAACCATACACTGGTCAGAATAGAATATAAATCACCCTTTCAGCTCAATGAAAGGACTTTCAGAATATATAGGGTTTGTTTACTTTTCTTAATTGTGTGAAATAGGCAGTTTTATTTTGTAAGAAGTTTACTTTCAAAAAATGAGAAAAGAATATAGGATTCTTAGGAGGAATTAAAAGTCTATGCCTTAGAGGAAATTCAGGACATCTTATCTTTTCTCTAAAGGTGTTTCATAGTTTAAATAACCTCTGATTGAATTAACACCTGATCCTAAAGAAGTAAAAACAAGTGCAAAGCAGTTAATGAGTGCTTTACACACACACACACACACACACACACACACACACACACACACATTTCCTTTTATCTTGTACTCCTATTCAATTCTGTGCTCCATTCCCTGGATGGGTTTATTATGAAACATTGCATAAAGCGAGGTGGTTACAAAATCACAGAACTATTTTCATTCATGAATAAATACAGAATTTCTATTGCTGAATTATTAGTATTTTTATAAATATTTTAGAGGTGTTTTGAAAGGTCCTTGATAATTGAGGCCTGATGTAGTAGTACCCAAGAATTTCTGCAATTATTTTAAGATGGGAAGTAGAATTATTGAAACAAAATGAATACTATTTCCATATTAGAAATACATATAGGCCACTTAGCCATTTAGAGGGTATCCAGTGAGTCACCCTGGCTTTGCCTGGTGTCCATGCCTCCATTTTGGCAGTATAGCAGGATCCTTCCTCTAGGGGATCCCACTTCCCCTTCATTCAAGGAATTAAGGTTTGTAAATTGGATCCGTCTAGGAATTGATTGAGGAGACAGGACTGTTTTGTGATTCAAGTTAGAATTCTGTTCAGCACACCAAGAACACATCCACTTAAAGAGATCAAGCAAAAATTAAGTGGATTTCCCATCTTTTCTAGGAAAACCATCACTAGTCAACACCATAGGTCTCTATAAATGAGACTTTTTAAGTATTTTTAATACTTTTATTGGTGCAATATAATTATACATCATAGTGAGATTTAAAATGGTACAAATATACATGCCCATATCACTGGGTGTATTTTCTCTTTTGATTACTGCTTTGACCTTGTCTAAAAGAGTAACCACACCCACCTTGTCTTTGGAGATCATGAAGTCATCTGTTCCCTGCCACACCAGGATCCCATTATTCTCACTGAATTCAGAAATCCCAGTTTGATGGTAGCAGTTTCCACTTTGGGCCCTTTTGGGGAAGGTTGGGTAAGAATCTGAAAGAAAGATCAACTGTCTTAGCATACCATAGAGGAAGAAGGTATCCAAAGACTAAGGGTGATTGAACTATTAGAAAGGATTTATTATATGAGACCTCTTCACCTATCAAGTTACATGTGATGTGACCTACCCTGGGTGTGTCTAACTCATCAAACTATAAAGTAGGGTACACACAATAGCACTCATTAATAAATGGAAGTGGTATATGTAAAGTATGGATTAAGCAGGCCCTGAAAGTACAAATGAGTTGTGTGAGGAGTAGCTCAAATGTTTGTGGTCCCTACTCTTGCTTCGTTACCTTCTCTTTCCAGCCCACACCTTTAGTCTCATGAGGCTTTTCTTATCACCAATTGAAAGAGGAAGAGAAAGTTCAAGCCTGGTTTATAGGTGGTTCCGCAGGACATGATGTATAGGCATCACATCAAAGTGGGCAGCTGTATGACTACTGTCCCTTTCTGGGACAGTGCTGCAGAACTATGGTGAAGAGAAATCTTTCTGGTGGACTTAACTTCAAGCAATCCACTTGGTTACTAATTTTTCTGGGAAGGATAAATAACTAGGCGTACATGTCTATACCAGTTCATTGGTTGTGGCCAATAGTTTGGCTGAAGAGTCAGGAAATTAAAAGGAACATGACTGAAAAATGGTGAAAAAGAGGTCTGAGGAAGCGGTATGTGAATAGACTTCTCAGATTGGTCAAGAATGTGAAGATATTTGACTATTTGTGTCCCCATGTGAATGCTTACCAATGAGAGACCTCATTAAAGTTATGAATCAAGATGGTTACGTGACCTGTTTCCTGGATACCAGCCAGCTTCTTTCCCCATCCCCTCCTGTCATTTCCCAATAGAATCATGAAAAAAAAAAATTGGCCATGGTGGCAGATAAAAGTTATGCATGAACTCAGCAACGTGGACTTCCCTCACTAAAGTAAGTGGTTACAGCCATTGCAGAATACCCACTTTTCTAGCAACAGAATACTAACTCTGCTTTTCTGGTATGACCTCATTCTCAGGGCAGATCAGAAATCTAACTGGTTGATTGCTGTGAATACCTGCCCCCATATACACATACACACACTGTCGTGCAAGGGCCCATGCTTTGTATTTATTAGAACAGACACTGGATATGAATCTGTATTCTCTGCACGGTTCTGACAAAACATATATGGAGAATAATTTTATAGATTCAAAATAGAATAGACCTTTCCTCCCAAAAGACATGCGACATATACTAAGTAAGTCATTTCCTAGGAATTACCAGAGATTCACAAGATAAGTCATTTTTAAAGAAATTGCCAGAGATTCACAAAATGGTAAAAAGAACACATCAGAATTGAAGTATTCAGGAGGATTTATAAAGAAT
This sequence comes from Glis glis, assembly GCA_004027185.1. Classification (NCBI taxonomy): domain Eukaryota; kingdom Metazoa; phylum Chordata; class Mammalia; order Rodentia; family Gliridae; genus Glis; species Glis glis. The sequence goes on along the minus strand of PVJS01027036.1, from coordinate 20,329 downwards.
TGTGATTTGAGCTGTCTTTAAGATCCCGTAATCCCACTCAAAAGGAAAGAAAAGAAGGGTATGAATATTATTTTATGCCAGTGGCATGGCACAAATGAAAGGTATAGTAGAGACTGTGGGGTGTGGAGAATTTATGACCTGTCTGTAGAGTACCTGGAATGGTCTTTGGAGTTTAGATTTTATCCTATACGAAATAAGGAGTATTGATAGCTTCTGAGCTGAGAACTGACTAGATCAAAGGAGAATTTTAGAACATATTGTTTACAGGATAGACTAAAAGATAAATTGTTTTCAAGTACATAAACCAAAGTACTCTGCTATTATACTTGTTTAGTTGTAAGGGACTCATCCCTGGTACAGTAGTGAGAATATAAAATGGAATTAAAGGGATGATTTAACAGAGATTTCAAAAGAAGGCATCTAAGAATTTAGATTACATAGTACATTTTGTGATACGTGTGTATATATACATTTGAGTGTGCGTAGGGTGAGAAAAATTAAGCTAAATTTTGTGTAACTGTTGTGTGTAGTGTGTAAGGTTGCAAAGATAAAAGAGAAAGCAAAGATAACCCTATGGTTTTCATGTTGTATAACTTAAGAGAAGATATGTTGCCAAAAACATGAACAGAGAGAAAAAATTATGTATTATTTCAAAGTCATATTGAACACTCACTGAGAACCTACTATGTGTCAGGTACCATTATAAGCATTGTTCATGTAGTCTCTTACTTAATTTGTACATAGATATGATGGGATGTGTCATTATTTTCCTATTTCATAAGTGAAAGATTAAAAAAAAGAAACAAAAAGATACTAAGATGTATGCAGTTGAAGTAACTAGGAACTAATAAACAGAAATAGTTTAAATTTCGAAGTGACTTTTAAGGAGGAAGAGAGATGGAGAGGATATACATATTTAAGTTACATTTCAAGTTATTCATGGGGATTTCTGAAGTAGATATGCTGACTTGATGCCCTGGGTATGAAAATTGAGTCACTGAAGTAATCTCATTTTAAGCAGGAGAGTCAAGACCAAGATAAAGGCAGTGATAAGGCCTTACTTCAATTGATGTTGTTAATTTTAATATTATTGATCTTCTGTAAGAAATCCTTGGGGCAGAAGCAAAATTAAAATTAATCATCTTGAACATTAAAATCAATAGGCAAAACATGTGAAGACTTACACTAATAACACATAGAAATCACCTTCTGATTCCCTATTTCATTTCATACTCACAGGTTACCAAAAGATACCTCTTAGATATAGGCCCAATTTTTTATACATTCCAAACATACAGTTCATTTTATAAGCATACTATAAAGATATTTATAAGCAATTCTCAGTTAGGAGCCTTGAATTAATGACCTTCTTGTGAGTAGATGAGTTGGAATTTTAAAGAGATTAGAGGTTTCTTCAAATATGTTCTATGAAACCTTATCTGGTACATGTACCACATACTTCTTAACACACAGTGCTGTGACCAAGTAAGTTAGGAAAATGCTGGCTTAAATAGACTTAAGAAATTTACTTTACTGCAGCATGTCTCAGAGCTATTAGTATGTTACTGTAAATTTTGAATTATTAAGTTGGAGATAGAATATATACTATTTTCAAAGTTGATTTCTATACATTGCTCTTTTTTGAGAGTCATTCTAAGAGACTTGTTTTAAACAGAGAATATTTTGGAAAATTCTGATTAAGTTTCTTATGAGAATATAAGTACGACATAATATACTCTGTGTAACCATATATTATGATAATATACAATAGCATTTTGTACATTATTTTCTCATAGTGTATAACTGTGTAACCTTTCTTCTAATATGTAATTATATATTGTTTATAAGTGTATTTAATATTATTTCTGATTATAAGTCACAAAAATACAGAGTCATAAAAACTCAAAATTATCTGTAATCACTCCATCTAGAGATGATTGCTATTATCATTTTACATGTTTCTTTTGTTGTTGAATTATACTACATACACATACTTTGTTCCATTTCTTTTTCACTTAACATTAGAATTCCCTCATTCCAACAAAATAGATCTTCAATACATGGGTAAATTTTGATTTATTGTTTCTGGAGGATTGTCAGAAGGTGCAATGGAGAAGAGACTGCATGTATTATCAGGAGGACCAATATGCATGACTATGACTTAGTCATTTAACATATTTAGACCATTGCTTTTTCTTATTTGTTACTTGAGGTAATTATATGAGATGATTGCTAAGGCCATAATTAGCTACTGAATACTATCATTTTATGATTCCCCATATTTTATCAAACTATAGGGGCATGTGAATTACCTGATATTAGAGAGTTATTAACTTTCTCTAAACACTGCATTGTACTGTGGTTCTATATTATATAATAACTTACAATCAATTACCCTTAAGTATTAATTAGAAAGAAAGGCACTATTACTTGTGACCTCTTATATTTTGGATACTAAATTTAAAAAGTAGGAAATTTTACTTTTACTGTAGAATATTAATTTATATATTCAGCTTAAAGAATCAATTCTCAAAGTATTAAAAGTTTTCCTAGTAATAAATAATGCTCTCTTTGCTCTTATTGTGTTAATGGTAATTGATTGCAAATATAAATTATCCCTGAAAAGACAAGCAAGAAATTACATGAATATTGCTATTTTCTGCCAAATGTCAGACCTATGATAAGCCCTTGACTGATCCTAATTTGGCAAACCATGGGGCTGATATCTAGGAATAGACCCTGCTCTCTTAGTCGATGCTCTTCTTCTCTCATAACTGCCCCCAAACAAAAAGTCTTCATTATTTGACATTAAAGGATCATGTCTCCAGGTGTGGTGGCACACATCTGTAATCCTAGTCCTTGAGAGGTTGAGACAGGAGGATTGCAGGTTCAGGGCCAGCCTCAGTAACTTAGTGAGGCCCTCAGCAACTTAGGGAGATCTTATTTCAAAATAAATAAAAAATAAAACAGGGTTGGGGTGTAGTTCAGAGTTAGAATGTCCCTGGGTTCAGTCCCCAGTAATCCACACACATGGTCCATGTCAACCAGATTTGGTTGACTCAATTGATGACTCAATTGCTTTTTAAATCATTACTCTTTAAGTGACTGAATAAAGCAAGTGACTTTTTTCAGTATGCTTTTTTATATGTTTATATGATTTTCAATTGCTCTAATTGTATCAGTGGACTGTGTTATTAGATCCATTGCCCTTTGGACCTGTCATTATTTTATAGTACATTCCATATATATCCCATGAGTATATACATGTTGAGAGACACCAGATACAAAGCCAGTGGAACCTCAGTGATTCTTTTCTTCACTGACTTACAACCCTACCCCCAACCTTGTGAAACTCTCACTTTCACACTTGCTGGCTTGAGTTACCAGGTGTAGGAGATTATACATATTTAAGTGCAATTTTTCTGACCTTGATTTTTGAGCAGAATTAAATAATTTGAATTTATTTACCAGTTTTTGGAAGTATTGAAAGGCATATTCAAGGTTGAGAGGAAGGTTGTATGGCAAACAGGATGGTCTGCTGGAGCAGTTGATGTGCATCTCTGAAGTGGTCCCTCATGGAGAACTAGATCCACACCCCACACCATTCCCAAGCAACACATTCCATTCAAATAAGTCTTTCTCTGCTACCTGGAACATGTTCACAATATTTAATATTTTCCTTATGTTGCTGTTTCAGAATGTCAATATGATATGGAGCAAGGGAGGAGATTTAAAAAGGAGTGGTTTGAAAACAACTTTGTATTTCTATTGGGAATAAATCACTATCTTTTGGTTTGTATGCTTCTTCATAGAACCTAAAATGATAATATAAAGTGATAACCTGAAATGAATTATATAAATCATTTTTAATATAGGAAGGTTTATATAAATCAAAAGAAAATGTTAGTTTCTCCATAGGAAAATAGACAAATCACATGAGAAGTTAGTCATAAGAAAATAAAACCTGTATGGCCAAGGTACATAAAAATGTTGAACTTAAAGATTATTCAAACAAGGCCGGGCCAATCCCAGTACTTTGGGAGGTGGAGACCGGAGGATCTAGGTTCGCGGCCAGCCTCAGCGCGCACGCGCGCACACTCTCTCTCTCTCCTCCCTCTCTCTCTCTCTCTCTCTCTACCTAGTGAGGCCCTCCGCAACTTCGTGAGACCCGGTTTCAAAATTAAACATAAAAAAAAATAGGGCCGGGGGTGTAGCGCGGAGGTAGACGGCACCTGGGTTCAATCCCCAGTACCGCAAAAAAAAAGATTATTCAAACAAAGTATGATATTTTTATTTGTCAATTTATAACCATTATAAATATTATTGATAAAATTGACCCCCAACTGATGGGTGTATAAGTTGCTATAGATCTTTTGGATTTGGCAATGTTTATCAGTTGTCTTTAAAATTTCATATTATTTGCCCTTGCAGTTTCATTTTTTAGGGATTTTAAATTATAAATATTCAAAGGGAAAGATGTATAAATAAGTAAATTTATAATAGGAAAATATTAGAAACAATTTGAGTATCCAACTTTAGGGAAGTGATCAGATTACTGCCATCATTTAAAATTTTATAATTATAAATTGATTCTGTAATGACTCATTACAGAATCATGTTCTCAAAAAAACATTTAAATGTGTGTAGAAATGTTCATGATATAACACTGAATGAGAAATATAAAACTTTATATTCAGTATTTTCTGGTTTATTTATTTTTTTATCCCCCTGGAACTATCAGCCTCTTGTCAGGGATGATAAGAATGGGTCTGAGTAGCCAGGTGTGGTGGCACATGCCTATAATCCTGGTACTTGGGAGGTTAAATGAGGAGGATCACAGGTTCGAGGACAGTCTCAGCAAGTAGCAAGACTCTCAGCAACCTAGAGAGACGCTCTTTTAAATAAAAAATAAGAAGGACTGGGGGTATAGCTCAGAGGTAGAAGGCCCCTGTGTTCTATCTCCAGTATGGAACAAGAAAGAAGGAAGGAAGGAAGGAAGGGAGGGAGGGAGGGAGGAAGGAAGGAAGGAAGGAAGGAAGGAAGGAAGGAAAAGAAAATGAAAGAGAGAGAAAGAAAAAGAATAGATCTCTCTATATAATCTAGACACAAAATTCCAATTAATACAATCTTGGTTCATGTGTTTCCTGAGGGTGGAGACCAATACTAGTTGTATAATTAGTGGGGCCCAGAGTAAATTAAAATGGAAAGCCCTTTCTCTAAAAATGATTAAGCTGTTCAGGATGGTGGAGATTTCTTTTTATCATTGCCTCAAAGTTCTATCATAGATACCACAATCAGAAAAAGATACGAAAACTGCCAGACACTCTTGTGCTTAAGGCCTCTATTTGAGTCATTAAAACACATTAAAATCCTCTTCTTAATATATGGGGCAGCTGGAGGCATTAGGCACTTCTCAGTCATTCTTCAGACTGTGCGAGAGTTGAGAATTCACCTGAAAGACCATGGGCCTCATCTGTTTCTGGATATTTAAAGTTCTGAAATGAATGCACTTAGAGCAGATAGCCATTCCAGGAGAATTCATTAAGAACTGCAGCACCATGCCTGGAGTATGTAAATGTAGCCTCAGTTATAATTTGGTTTGATACTTTTTTTTTTTTTTGGCGGTACTGGGGATTGAACCCAGGGGCGTTCTACCTCCGCGCTACACCCCCGGCCCTATTTTTTATACTTTATTTTGAAACCGGGTCTCACGAAGTTGCGGAGGGCCTCACTAAGTAGCTGAGGCTGGCTGCGAACCCGGATCCTCCTGTCTCCACCTCCTAAGTACTGGGATTACAAGCGTGTGCCACCACGCCCGGCTGATATTTTTTTTGTATAGCAAACTGAGGTTGTTCCAATTAGATCATGAGATAAATGATTAAGAGATGGAATTTAGAAGCAATGATGGAGTATCGTATTTCTATTTAGGTGGCCTTCAGAGCCATCACCATTCTAGGCGGTATAGCAAACCCTAGACCCACCAAATGTCTTTAGTCTGCCTTGAAAAGAACATTTATAATAGGAAAAATGGCTGAATGAGTAAACAAGTGAATGAATTGAGTGTAATTAATATGCTATGACCTGGGTAGTAAATGAATCATTATTCAAAAATTAAACATGGATCATGTCAGAAGTAGTTAAGTTTTGCTTAATTAATGTCTTAATCCCAAAACTGCTAAGGGGACAGACAGTGCTTCAAGTAAAAGTTCATTTTGCATTATAAAATGAATATATACTTATTATGGAAAAGTTGGAAAATTTAAAGGATTACAAGGATTAAAACATTGGTCCTACTTGCCATCCAGAGATAATGATTATTAACCTTCCAATATAATCATTCCATTGAACAAGCATTTTCATATGTTCCAAGATGCTCCAAGGAAACAGGGTTCCCAGGACTGCCATGATTCTTCTCTCAACAGCTAGCACTCAAACTGCAAAGCTGCTCAAATACAGATTCTACATAGAGGTTCAGCAGCAAGAGCAGGATCTCTCTCTGGAGCATGATCCACGACCGTCCAGCTGTGCCTGTCCAAGCACAAGTCTCCATGTGCCGCCAAGAAAATGGGGGCATCACTTGTCTCCAGCAGCTGCAAATGTCTGTTAGTTCCAGTTTGCAGCAAGTGATGTTTTCCTAAAGCATTCACTGGAAAGTAACACCCAGCATGGGGCTGTGTTCTACTTGAGAGCTCCTTGCCCCAAGGGCAGGATGTCTGCTGTATTAGAAATCCGTACATGCAAAATATCCTATGATATCTCCTTCATCCAATCTGGCTGCTTGCTTCACCAGTCAATGAAGGCTACAATGGAATAAACAGTGGAAAAAAAGTTTATTCCTTATTCCTGTCTGCTTGGTCCCTTTGAGTTCCCAGTGTCCCTCTTCTACCTCCAGGCTGAGTGTAGCTGCACAGGAAACATTCTGATGCAGTTTTGCTGCTCAGAGACAGAGGAATCTCCATCAGGCTGCATACACACTTCTCTGCAGGGAGACTAACCATGTGGACTCTGAAGACCTTTCACTTATTTAGGAATGCACCTTCCTTAGTGCAACTAAGAGCTGTGCTTTCCAGAAATCACTAGAGACTCTTCTCTCACAAATTTATTTTTTCTTTTCTTTTCCCTTGTCCAGAAAGCCATCTTTGTTTGGAGGTGGGTGGACAACAGATTATAGACACTGCTCTCACAACTAATATTCCTCCCAAATCATTTGTCTCTGCCTCCAGAACTGTCTTTTCCCCTAAGGGCTTAGACTTTTCAAAACCAGCTGTAGGATGGCAGCTATTTCCTCTGCTTTCCATGGTATCACATCCCTCCCTAAGGCACTGCACACGGAAAAGAACAGTGGCATTAACTGAGGCTGTGGAGTATGCAGAAGAAAGTCAACTATCTGGAATAAAAATGATATTGGTTTCTATCTCAAAAATATTATCCACCTACCTCTGTTTAACATCGACTTTATTTCCCTAGTTTACTTTACCAGAACAGTTAATCTATTAAAAATAGCTTAACAGCTTTGAATCTCTGTGGAAGTTACTCTGAGTATTGCTTCTCTAGGTGTTTCTTGTTGTTGTTGTTGTTGTTGTTGTTGTTGTTGTTCTTCTTCTTCTTCTTCTTCTTCTTCACACACTTGTTATCACATTTCTAGATTGTTTTCCAGTAATATAAACCTAAGAGCTATTACCTGTTTTCTTAATTTCTTCTAAGTGACTAGTGGAAGGTAAGAAACCAAATAGTTCAGACACAGAATAGATGGAAGGTTTATGAATTCTCACAGATCAGGAAACCTGTGATATCACAGTCACCAACTCAGGGCATATCAATTTGGCATTACCATGTACCATATTCTGAGTCAGAATCTTACCTGTTTATACTAGATATTTTGCCATAGTAAATCTTAGGAAATGCAGATCCTATGCTCTAAGCCAGCTTTTTTTCTCTGAGGATTTCTTGATAGTCTCATTTTCCACCATGCACCCTGGACACTTTTTAAACAGTGCTGCCCAATAGAACTTTCTGTAGTAATAATAATACTCTACCTTTGTGCTGTCCAACAGGGTGGCCACTAGTTACATGTGGCCATTAAGTGCTTGAAATGTAGCCAGTGTGACTGAGGAATTAAAGTGTGTGTGTGTGTGTGTGTGTGTGTGTGTGTGTGTGTGTGTGTGGTACTGGGGATGGAACCCAGGGTTATTCCACCTCTGAGCTACACTCTCAGATCGGTTTTATTTTTTTGTTTTGAAGCTGGGTTTCCCTAAGTTATTGAGGCTGGCCTTGACCTTGAATCTTCTATCTTCCTGTCTCAGCCTCCCAAATACTGCTATTACAGGTGAGCGCTACCATGTCTAGTTTAAATGTTTTTAAGTTAAATTTTAATTCAGAGAGATGAAAATCAAAACTACCCTGAGATTTCACCTAACCCCAATTAGAATGGCAAAAAATAAATAAAAACACAAACAACCACAAATGCTGGCAAGGATGTGGAGAAGTAGGAACTCTACTACACTGTTGGTGGAATTGCAAATTAGTGCAACCGCTTTGGAAAACAGTGTGTAGGATCCTCAGAAGAATGGGAATGAACCTACCGTATGACCCAGCAATACCACTTCTAGGCATCTACCCAAAAGAACTGAAACCAAACTACCAGACTAATGCATGTGTATCTATGTTTATAGCTGCACAATTCACAATTGCCAAACTTTGGAACCAGACAAGGTGTCCATCGACAGACGAATGGATCACAAAACTATGGGATATGTACACAATGGAATTTTACCCAGCTACAAAGAACAACAAAATTACATCATTTGCAGGGAAATGGAGAGAACTAGAGAACATTATGCTAAGTGAAATTAGTAAATCACTAAGAGTGAAAAGTCGGATGTCCCCCCTAATCTGTGGAAGCTAGATAGAATGGGACTTAGAAGGGACTCCCTACAAAGAAGAAAACTTTAGATGAACAGAGAAGGTGACCTAGCTGAGGGAGTTGGGGGGATGGAGGGAAACACACTATAGCACATGATGTATATACACAAACTTATAAGACTCAGTCATATGCGGAGCACGAAAGGGAGGGAAGGGGGAGGGAATAAAGTGAGATTGGAGGGAGGGCTAAAGGAGCAATGTGTGCATGTATGATGCTGCTGCCCTGACATGTATCAAAATATATAATTACAATGCACCAATAAATGAATATTTAAAAAAAGAAATAAATTTAAATGACTACATGTGTTGGTTAGTGACCCCCTTATTGCACAGCACATCTTTAGAATCATTTCCTTGGACACACTAAAGTAACTGAGTCACTCATCAAATTTTTTTAAATTCTTGGTTTTGAGAAGTAGAGACTACTTCTGGATAATTTAAGGAGACAGAGTACTCTGAGAGAGAGAAAACAGTGGGATAATGGAATTATAAAAAAAAAAAAAGTAGCACTTGAGTTGTGAAATGGGGAAGATCCGGGTGGCTCCAGCAAGCTAGAGTAGTTCCATCGGCAGCTGTCGCGTGGCTGCAGGAGTCTGCTTTGGATGGCCCACAGGGGTGCAAAAATGCCATGTTTATTATGTCCTGTTTTTATTGCTTGAGTTTCAAAGTCCCAGAAGAGAGTGCTTGACTGGCTAAGTACTGTCACGTGCCCTTCCTTTGGTTCAAGTAGGGGATTACAGCTTTTCCCCCTTCTGTCAGTAGAGTAAACCACCTGTATCCAGCACCTGCATCCACCGGTCCACCTGCCCTGGGGACAATGGTGCAGAGGCAGCTTCCTACAAAGAAATGATGATGCATCAGTAAGATGAAAAATGCGGGGTCTCCCTCAAACCAGCAGACACTTTTGGACCTTTTGGGTTAATAAGATATTTTATCAAGATGAATAAAAGGTATCTAAGGGATGAAGTCATTCATGTTCCCCGCCTTTGATTATTCTGAATTACAGTAGCACTTGAGTTGTGAAATGACTGAATTACTGAATTATAGTAAATTGATAAATGTCACTACCCATACATCTAACATTGTTGACCTCATTTTAGAGATTAGAAGATTTTAGTCTTTATGCTTGAAGTCCACCAAAAATGTGATTAGTGAGTTACCCAAAGATTATGGATTGTTATTCTATCTTTAAAATGACATAAAAAATTCAGAAAATGCTTGTAATGAACTCCAGAACGACAGAAGGTATATTTTACAGGTTGGATCACTTTGATGACCTGACTTGTTTTAAATATATACATTATATATTGTGCTTTATTTAGAGCATGCAGTGAGAATGGGGGTCATATCACCACCAGGAGCACAAAAATTTGTTCTTGGAGCAGGGTCATACCTCACTTTTAATATCTAAAGCACAATTGTGCATGCACTATATGTGAAATATATCTGTGGTGTTAATATTTCAGGGAGTGGAGATGATTAAAGGAAAATTTAAAAAGTGGAAAAATACTCATTAAGGAGGTAATAATGAAAAAATGTTGAATTGGTGCCAAATTTTAAAATGTAAAAGAATGCAGTCAAAAGCCAAAGGTCTTACTCCTCATTATTGTTCTCCAGGGATTCTCTGTGGGCTTGATGTTTTTACAAAAGCAACTGTGTTCTTTAAAATATTTATGTGACTTATTTTTCTCCGGCATTTTATCTACAGTTGAAAAAGTTGGATAGATTACTGCATTTCTCTCTGGGTGTGTATCTAAAATTCAGTAAAGCTGTATGTCCCTGGGTCTTAGGGGTCCTCTAAACATCTTCCAATGAGTTTCCTTCTTTCCCTTAATGGGCCTGATTTCCTGTTTGAGAAATAAGATGAATACTACAAATAGCATCCCACATACAAGGTGCTGTGGTAGTAAAAATGACTGAACCAGAATTCAGGAGACTTACAGCTCCACCTGGCAGTCTAATCTGCCAACCAAGACTCTGGGTTTTACTCTTTACCCTGTGGGGGGTTGCTTTCAGTAATGTTTATGACCACATTCTCATTTTAAAATCTACTGTTTTGGATAAAGAAACTTTCTCTGAAATTATTTTGACTCAGTGAGGGTACGTGGATAAAGCTTCATCTTCTTGTGTATGTGACTTGAGTTATACCAGCTGATAATGAAGAGTAGTATCTCTGTGTGCGAGGGCCTTGGTGGTAAGTGAACACATGGGATCTAATGCAAGTAAGTTACTTCTCTGGGAATGCCGGGCTTAGATCTAAAAGTGGATTAAAGTTATTGTTCTTGTTCTCCTTCTGAATTCCTTCCTTTTCTAGCTATTGATCATGGAAAGAGCATGATAATAGATGCCTTTGGATGTTGCTTTGAAGTCCAGAGTCTGGGAGGACTTTTGAGGTCGGGACAAATTGGGGAAAAGGATGCTTGTGTGAAGGATGCGTCTCACAAAGGCCAAAACCACCAACAGACACATGGTCAAGAGGATGCCTTCTTTGGTTGACTTTTGAGTAGTCATGAGAACAATAATAATAATAATAATAATTTCACCAGCAGCATCAAAAATGGTTACTATTTATTTAATATTTATGTGTTGAGTGGTTTTGACAAAATAATCTTCTTAGTTCCCTCTCCCCCATAACTTTACTACTCGAGTCAAGCTCACGAATAAAGAGGCTGACTCTCAGATATGTTAAATGACTTCTTCATAGTCACGTGGATAACAAAGTGGTGGAACTGAGCCTTGAAGTCAGCCAGCTGTATTGCATTGGATTCGGTTATCTATGTATGGAGAGGGAGAGCCAGAGAAGTGAACTGGATGATGGATTAGTCAGCTATTGTAGCATGAATGCTATAACAACAATTGTCCCATACTCATGGCTCACAATAGCCAACATTTCTTCTTCATGCAGTGCAGAAGCTAGGCTTGGCCCCAGGCTTGGGTCAAGTTCAGGTCTACTCCATGTATCTCATTCTGGGTCTCATTGGAAGTTCAGCAACTTTCTGGAGCCTGCTTTTCTCGTGATGGTCTGAGGAATGTAAGCCCATAAACAGATACGTCAGATGCTTCTTAAGGCCTTTACCTAAAAATGGCATGCTATCACTTCCCCATACACTTTACATTGACGAAAGCACATTGTGTAGCCGAGCCCTAATGTTGGGGCAGGGAAGAGGGCATGTGTACAGCTAATGGGAGAAACTGAAGAGACAAACAGCGGACAATGTGGATGTATAATTTAAAGCAGAAAGGACACAAAGAATTGAGAACAGTGGTCTTAGTTACTCTAGATAAAATTCCTTAGTCCTAGAACACATAAGGGCTCAGCCTTACTCTTTACATCCTCCATACTTATGGCAAATGAGAAAAAATATCAGGGCATACACATATTTTATGCTATTCTTTTAACTATAATTTTTTTGTCTTTGTAGACACAAAACTAGCTTAATCATCAGGAAGCATATAGTTAAGTATAGTAATGCTTACATTTCGTGCATATATTCTTGTTAGGAACATAAAGCTTCATAATTCAGCTTAATCATAGTATCCAGCTCCTTTCTCCTTCTTAGAATAGTAATTATTTTCTTATATGCTTGTTTAAATATTTTTATAGCCATGCTTCCCCTGTACCTCCTCTTATACCTTCATTATACTTACATATTTACATGAATTATTGACCCATTTTCATTCTTTCCTGAGTTTTAGGACTTTTTCCTTATCAGCCTCCCTTCTTATCAATTGGTGGCTTCATTCCCGATCCTCTTTTCTTTCTCTTCTGGCTAAGTTTTGTAGTAATTATTAGCTATTACTCAGCAATAAAGACTAAAAAAATCCATTTTTAAAAGGCATTGGCAGAAGGGTAAGATTGGACACCCTCCAGCAAATGGTGATGGTGAAATTCACCAAGTGTGGTAGAAGGGCTGGGCCGGGGAATGCCTTAGCGCAGGCAACCCCCAAGGAGCATTTGGGCTTCATATCTCTCTCTGTTAAACACAAGTAAATGGACATGCAATTGTACATGACAGAAAGACGTGTGTGAAAATATGTTTGCTATCGTTCCTATTGACCAAAAGTTGGAAATAAACATCCATCAAGAGGGAAATGATTTTAAAAAATGGTATGCCCACATAACAGAACACTGTGTCGTTCTAGAAAGTTCCATGTACAGTGTCCTGGAAAGGTGGACATGAAATAATTAAGTGTTTAAAAATCTGATTTGTTGATGGATTTCATTTATTCATTCATCCAAAAATTGAATGGAGCCCCTAGATACTATGGATATAATAGTGAAAAAAAAACCCTTCTCATAGCTTACATTCATATGGAAGAAACAAACCAAAACTATATTAGGTAGTGAAGCATTTCTCTAGGGAGAAATGAAGTGTGGAGTGGTTTTTGACTCATTAGTGGAGCATAGATATTGAAACTTTAGATGCCAGGGGGTCTTCCTTGTGTTGGTGACTCATAAATCCAGACCTGGAGGATGCTGACCATGTTGATGACTGGCAGAAGGGTAATCCTGAAGGGAATAAGGCAAGGGCAAGCGATCTGAGGGGGTTTTGTGCCTGTGTATGTGAGGAACAGAAGGGAGGTCACTGAGACTGGAGTGGAGAGAGTAAGGGAAGAGCAGATGAGAAAGGTAGGGTACATGCAAGATGTATGTGCAAGAGTGTGGTATGTGCACGGGTGGGTGGAGGTCATGTCATGTAGGACCTTGTAGTTTCTGATTAGTGCTCCTTGCTTTACTTTGAGATGTGATGGTTTGAACAGAAGGAGTGGCAGGGTCTGCTACTTATCATAACAGGATCCTAGGGGTGCCGCTAGGGAACTGGCCATAGGGGGAAAGGGAGCAGTTAAACAACATTTGAGAGGCTAGTATGATAATCCAGATAAGATTTAATGGTTGTTTACATGAGGATGATGACGAGGGGATAATTCTGGACATGTACTAAAGTTAGAATCTAAGGGACTTGCTGATGGACCAGTTTGGGTGTGAGAGGAGCAGAGAATGACTTAAAATATATTTGATCTGAGCACAGGAAGGACTGAGTTCCATTAAGTGAAAATCAAGAATGTCTGCAGAAGTTGCTGAGAATATAATATGGTCTCATTTTATATAATATGCACATATACACACATACAAGTATGACAATTCATAGTAAAATAGCTGAATGGCATGCCACCTTGACTGACCTAATTACCTCTAAAGCATATAGTCACGATGAAAGATGAAACGAGAACAAGCTTTATTTTATCTCATATCCTTCCATACTGGTGGAATTGTTTACAACACACTTGTGTTTACCCATTACTTTGCAACTGATAAAAAAAAACACCCCACTTACTTCTGATGTTCTTGGATAGATCAATTTTGAGCAGGGTCTGTAAAGCCTTCAGGGTTCTGTGAATGTAGAACACAGGTATTTTCATGCATCATGGACTATGGCCATGATTTTTAACCCATTTCTTGGTTGTGGGAATTGAACGAAATGGGGTTGGTAAAATATCTGTGCTAGTCACTTTTACTACATTTGTAAATGTGATGTCTTCTTGATTCATCTCACACTGTTGCTTAGAACTGAAGAAGAAATGAAAAGCCAAGGTTTAATTTACTAGTGAGCTATCCTCATTGGGCTTGGCAAGGTAGAAGGCTCAATCAATCCTCTGCAGGTCAGTGGGTCTTACCCTGAGAACATCTCGGGAGCAAATATCTGACTTTTTGTGCTCTCAGTGGTCATTGAATGAGAAGCACCTCCTGGCAATGCTCGATGCAGTCTGTCTGACTGGAATTAATAGACTCAGGAGCTCGCCACTGACTTGCTCTGTGACCCTCAACCAGCCATCTGAACTAACTGGCTCCTTCTTAATTGAGAAAGAAAATGAGGAAATGAATATCAGTTTTCTAAAAGCCTCACGGATAAGTTATGAGAGCGTCAGAGGTATAGCAATCCCTTAATTAACAGATGACTTGGGAAGAAGCATTTTGATATATTCACTTAAAAATATCAAACTTGAGAATCCCTGCATATCGGAGCTGTCTGAAGTTGTACCTCAATGATCACATCTCAGTTGCATAATTCCCTTTGCCCTTGCAAGGCTAGGTAAGTAAGGTTTACTTTTGACATCAAAGTAATGTGTAGGGGAGGGTATAAAACCAAAATTTATAAGGTACTGGAGTGTAAAATGATGATGTGAAAGGAAATATCATTCATTACTTTCATAGTTCAAAACTTTCTTAAACTTGTTAAGATCAGTTCTTTCTTCTCAAATGTCAGGGCTTTCCTGCTGTTATTCTGCAAGGTGTATAGGTCCCAAATTGTTTTCTTGGGATGACAGGCGTGAAGGGGAAATCAGAAAAAATTTAGTACTAACAGACTTCACTCCTGCTGGAGTATCAAGAGATGAGGTGCTGAGAGCTGATGAGGTGTCTACAACAGGCCTGTAGACTCATATCTCTGAGTAAAGGACGGAGAGGGGCATGGATAGACAACTAGTATAAAATAATTTCCCTCACAGTGGACTCTGACTAGATTCTTGTCAATGCTCTTCTATCTCTTGGATCCCTTTCCTGGCAAACCCTTTCACTATTCTCCAAACCTCTCTGTTGGTGGAGGAAACTCCTCCCCACATGTCTGTGTATCAGAAGGACTCCATCACTCTTCTCAAACTCTGTGCTCCTCTTTCTTCTTCCCAGTGACCTTATTTGGATTGAAGGGTGTGGAAGAGAGTTTTGGAGTATCTCTAGCCCATGTGGCATGGGTGATGATTGCAAGGCCAAGAGGAAGTTGAAGATGTAGCCTTCCCTTTCATATTCTTCAGGAGATAACTGTAAAGGTTTGGGTGGATGGCCAGTTTGGAAAGCCCATGGGTACTATATGTTGTATTGGACATTCTGCTACTTGGCCTAAATCTCTATTCTGAATGGAAAGACTTATTTTCTCAGGTGCCAGAAGGGGTTCTAGTGCACTAACCCTCAGCTTTCAGCCCTCTCCAAGAGTTGCCCTTGGGTGAAGAACAGCTTTTCACACAAGCTCACTCCCCCTTTATGGGACATTCCTGCTTCTGTCTTGGTCAGTGGAGGTGTCTAATGGCCTAGCCCCCTCGCTTCAACTTGCTCTAACACTGACGCATTATGACAGCTTCACGGATCCCTGTGTAGCTCAATCTTGCTTCATTCTCATCTCTCATGGTTATTGAGCCTGCAAGCACTCCCCAGTCAACTTCCTGCACATAAATCTCTGTCACAGAATCTGCTTCCATGGGTCACTGATGTGCAGCATCTACTGAAGTTGGAGAGAGGAATATTTATAATCTAGCAATTCTAATACTAATTATATTCCTTAGAGAAAGTTTTATGTGTCTGCATTAAGACATATATGGGAATGCTCACAGCTTTCTCCTATGTCATTTCACATATATTTCTTATATATCATTTCACAAATTTGGAAAAATATGAGTAAATCTCAACATCCATCGCCAGTATAATGAATGAATGAATGAATGATGGTAAAATCAGATAAACAAAGGCATATACAAATAATGAAAATGAATGAACTACTGTTCCATATACCATAACATGGATATCTCTATCTATCGATATGTAGCATATGTATATGCTTGACACTGAAGAATATATATGGTAAGATATCTTTAATAAGGTATATATATACACACATATTCAATTTGCCATACACAAAACATGAAATTACATTGTTTTACTGATTAGGGCAATTTCAGGATAGTGGTTATTTTGGAGAAGAGAGGTTATGATTAATTAAGAACACACAAGGGGCTTATGGGGAGTGGGATATTTCCATTTCTTTTTCTATAGGGAGGTGGTATTAACACAGTTGAGGTTTAAAGTGCGTGGTCCCCAGAGCACCCCTGCTCAGTAGCCTGTACAGCATTCATTCCCTGGGTTCCCAGTCTAATAGGACCCCTGTGGACTTTCCTGCCACTCTCTCTTGATTGGTTTGACATCCATTTCCTGGGGCTGACTTTAACTCTGGTTAGCTGAAGCTACTCAATACCTCCTGTTTCTCTGGAGTCAGAAATTTTGAAGATGGCATATGACACGTGGTTGAACAACAATACTAACAGGGATATTTTCTTTGGGCTTCGAGAGTAAAGATTTCTTACTCTTCTGCATGAACTCACCAGAGAGGTACTCCTTTCCCTTGCTAGATATAAACAAGCAAGGATGGTTGGGTCTGGCATCCATCGTACCAGGAAGCTTATATCCTGAGAAAGTGAGGCAGAACACTAGTTAGTGTTTGGTGATCTTATCCAGCTCCTGGACCACATCCCTTCAATGAATATGTTCATTATATGAACCAAAACAATCTCTTTTTTTTTTTTGCGGTACCAGGAATTGAACCCAGGGCGTTTTACCTCGAGCTATACCCCCGGCCCTATTTTTTATACTTTATTTAGAAACCGGGTCTCACAAAGTTGCAGAGGTCCTTACTAAATAGTTGAGGCTGGCCGCGAACCCGGATCCTCCAGTCTCAGCCTCCCAAGTACTTGGATTACAAGCGTGCGCCACCACGCCCTGCCAAAAAACAATCTCTTTATTGTTTAGGCTTGTTTCATTGGTTTTTGTTATATCTAATAAAATGTTCTGAGTATCTAAATATATATTAACTTTTCATTAAATGTAACCATTACATTTTGAGTCGTGACAAAATGTATTTAATTTAACTGAGAAAATTATATAAAGTATGAATGAAGTTTTTTTAAGTATGATAGACTTCCTGGTACTTGTTATTCTAGCATATGGCCTGTAAAATTTCACTAGATGTTTTAATTTCTCTCCTGGAATGGAATATTAATAAGAGAAGATCTGGATGGAAATACATGGATTTGAAATTTTTAATTTACCATACAAATTAAAAATTTACATATCTAGGTTTAATCTTAGTAATATTCAACTGCCTTGCCCACATACGCCCCTACTGCCTTTTATTCCACTATAACTTGGTCTTTCTTGCTCCTGGAAAATGCCTCTAAATCCCTGAACCTGTCAGGTTTCACAAGCGTATAATTTTACTTTAACTAAATTCTAAACACCAGTAAGAGGTGAATTTGACATGGGAACTGTGAAAGAGTCTTATCTACAGTGACACAACCGCTCCCACCCTAATGTCTATTAAGTAGTACAGAATTACAGCGTAACAACTCTGAAATTGCTTGCGACATCCGCATGAATACCAAACAGATTCGTTTCGTGTGGACTTATTACCAAAAAAGACTTTCTGACTTTTAAATAATTAAGACTTCTACAAATTAATGGTTACCCAGTGAGTTACTTTTGAAATGCACCTATACTATTTGAAGATCACAGTTTAGGTACGTAGAGAGAAACATGCGAATAGCATTGCCACTTACTAGGAAGTGTCATTTATAGCAGTGTTCCTAATGTCGAAAGCTGTCAAATGGCATTATTGTAAGAAAAGTACACCCTCCCCCACCGCTCTAACTGCTACCTGTCACTCTTCCCATCTCCCTGGAGACAGAGGGAAAAAAATATGAAGGAAGGAGGTGATAAATGTCCATATTATGCAGAATTTGCCTTTTAGAAATCCCATTCCCCACTGCACTCGCTGGAATTTTATAGAGATATAAATCACAGAGAAATAAGAAGCCAGTAATGAGATAGAAGTATATTTGAAATATGGATGCAAATTCTTACCACCTGCTGAGCGCAAGTAGTCTGCAGAGACTGTCCTGGAAACGTGGTGCCATTAGCATCTTGTAAGCTCTAAATTTGAGGCAGAAGAATAGAGGAATTATGCCTGTGAAATGCCAACGGCCGCTCTGACTTATCTCTCGGCAGAATGTTTCAGTCACATCTACATAAATATTTTAACAGGGATTTAATTTTCATTTTGGTCACACGATACATCTTTTTATTACGCACCATCGTTTTGCCCTAAATGAGTTGCCTTTTTCATGCAATTTGTGTTCATTCTTCTTCTGTGTTTGATAAATACAGTTTTAATATACAAAGGAACAATGGTTTTATTTACACAAGAGCCTTGCCATGGGCTGTTTAATTTTAGCCATGAATTCTATTTATTTTAATACGATTCGTAGAGCAGCTACCAATTGGCTTATATATAACGTCACCATTTGTTCTTAGGGCCTCAGGGCATTAGGAAAATAGGGGCGCTGAGAAAACAGTAGAAGTTCAAGGAATGCTAGCAGCGGATATTCTTATTGGATAGGGACATAGAAGAAAACACACACACACCACTCTATTCTTAGTCTCATTGTCGGTGTGTTTCATCCAATGGAATGTGAAATCCATGGGCAGGGTGGATTTGCTGAAATCGCATCCTTTTTAAGATGAACACCCTAGGAAGAAAACAAAAGGTATTGCCTGTCCCATGTTTCTTGAGAAAATGGATAGCACTAAGTAGACTATCAATTGTATATAGCAAAGATATTAAAAGCTCCATTTGTAAATGTTGTTCAGGCAATCCTGTTCTCTGCCTGTATCAGTTCCCCTTAAGTTTTGTTTGAAAATATTTTATGACATAACCTTTTTTTGGGGGGTACTGGTGGGGTGTTCTACTTTCAAGTTACGTTCCCAGCCTGTTTTATTTTATATTTTGAAATAGGGTCTCACTAAGTTGCTGAGGGTCTCATTTATAGCTGCTGAGGCTGTCCTTGAACCTGCGATCCTCCTGTCACATTCTCTCAAGTACTGGGATTACAGGAGTGCACCACCATGCCTGGCTGTGATATAACATTCTAGTTAGAAAATGTAGATAGAATTGAGAGCTTAATTTTGACAGTGGGGAGCCTATAAAAGCATAAAACAATTATTGAAGACAAAATCTTCATTAAAGCTTATTGAAATTGAAATGGATTCTGGGTGAACAGGATGAAAAACAGATTCATCCTTTGTTGGAAGAGTTGATATATTAAGATGAGTTAAAGACATATGATTTTTTGATATGATTTTTTTTCAACATCCTTATTTGTATAGGAAGAAGAGGTAGATGTTTTTATTAACTTCTATTAAAAATGCAAATGACACAGTACAGGGTAACCACAGTCAGATATCTAGTTTCTGAGGCTGTGTCTTTATTTCTGAGCAAATGATAAAAATTAAAATTAAATGTTTTCACCCAATATTTCACATACAGTTTTTCCCAATTGCGTTTTCACTTTTTAAAATTGTGTGCGTAGTTTAAAGGACAGTCTAGGATCCAACAGATTTATTTAGTCTCATCCATGTAATAAACATGAGTGTCTTTCCGAAAAATATATGGTCACAGTGAGGCAATTAAACTGTAGGTGATTTCTTTTTTTTATGTTTTTATTGGTGCATTGTAGTCTCACATCACAATGAGTATCAGTTTGGTGTTAACATACATGCCCACAGCTCTTGGTGTCCCTCCCCCCCGCC
>PVJS01027035.1:9860-26649 GCA_004027185.1 Glis glis | reverse complement strand
ATCTTCTGTATATCATTGACTGTGTTCTCAGTTTTGAATGAGCTGTCTTCCAGGAGTGATACCCTATTCTCCATGTGGTCGAGCCTACTAGCATTGGTTTCTATTGCAGTCTTTAATTCGTTTATTGATTCCTTCATTTCGTTCAGAGTTTCTTTCTGATTCTTCCTTAGAGCCTCAACTTCCTCCTTCATCTCCTCTACGCTTGCTTTGAGGCCTTTCATCATTCTGAAGATCAAAATTCGGAATTCTCCATCTTGCATTTCCGGAAGGTCAGAGTCAGTGATCTCACTTGTTGATGCATTGTGGATGTTTCCTGTTTCCTCACTATTCCTCATTCTTGCATTTTCGGTGTTTTCTATTTTGTGTTTCTGTTGTCTCCGCATCCTTTTCCTTTCTGTGTATGAGAACTCCTGATGGCTCCTGTAGTCCCAATTGGGTCAGTATGCTGCAGGCTGTGGATCCCTCTCATCCAGTGGCTGGGGCGTGGTACTGTGTGTGGAGGGGTATGCAGGGTCCGGAGCTCAGGTGTTGTCACGTGAGAAGCACTTCGAGGCGCGGTGTTGGGTGCGGGTACTGATGTACGGGTGATGGTACCGGAAGGTGCCCTGTTTCCTAGGCACAGGTGCTGGGGGTCGCCCGGGCCCCTAGGGATGCACACGTGTTCCGGGACTCGGGGAATGTCGCCGGAGGGTGCCCGGGCTCTTATGCGCTGTGCTGAGGATTACAATGGGCCCATGGGGGGTGCGGGCTCCAGGTATCATGTAGGGGTGCCTAAGGGTGCAGAGGTTCTGTGGCGTGGCACAGAGGATCACACGTGGGTCCCAGGGGGGAACGTGTGCTCCTAGATCTCAGGTGTCAGTGCCAGGGTGTGTCCTGACTCAGTGACAATCCAGAGTGGCGCGGGTCTTAGGTGGTGGCGCAGGAGGGTATCCAGGCTCTGAAGCGTAGCAGAGAGGCTCCTGGCGCAGGGGCCGCCGAGGTGGCGCAGAGGCTGTCAAGGTTACGCCGAGGCCTGGAGCAGAGGTTGCCGAGGTGAGGCCAAGGCTTGGGGTGGGCGCAGAGGCCGCCGAGGTGATGCTGAGGCTGCCGAGGCGGCGCAGAGGCTGCTGGGGTGGCGCGGAGGCCTGGGGCGGGAGCAGAGTCTGCCGAGGTGACACGGTGTGGGGGGATCCGAGGCCCGGGGCAGGCGCAGAGGATGTCAAGGTGATGGGTGGAGAGGCTGGGGTCTGGTACCTGGCTCAGGGGCCGCCGAGGTGGAGCAGAGGCGCAGGGACGCTGGGAGTCTGGTACCTGGCTCACGGTCCGCCCAGGTGGCGCAGGGGCTGCCGGGGTGGCGCGCGCGGGGACGCCGGGGGTCTGGTACCTGGCGCACGGGGCCGCCCAGGTGGCGCAGGGGCTGCTGGGCTGGCGCGCGCGGGGACGCCCGTGGTCTGGTACCTGGCGCACGGGGCCCGCCGAGGTGGCGCAGGGGCTGCCGAGCTGGTGCGCGTGGGGACGCCGGTAGTCTGGTACCTGGCGCACGGGGTCCGTCGAGGTGGCGCAGGGGCTGCTGGGCTCATGATGAAAGTTCTGAAATACTTTATGCCAACTAGAACAACCCATATAACATAAAACCATACAACATATATATAACATACAGCATATTTAAAACCATTCCCCCTGCCATTTTTAACAGCTTTAATGAGGTATAATTGACACAAAAAATGCCTACACTTAAAATGCACTAGTTGATAGGTTTTGACATAATAATAAACATATTCATCACTCCCAAACATTTCTTTCCATCTCTTTGTAACATTACTCTCTCTCCTTCCTACAATCATCATTCTTTCTATTGTGGTAGGCTAGTTTGCATTTTAGGATTTTATATAAAGAGAGTCATACTCTATGCCCAACTTCTTTCACTCAGCATAATTATTTTGAAATTATGCCATACTAGCGTGTGAATCAATAGTCTATTTTTTTTTTTGCTGAGTAGTATTTTTTGTGGGGGGAGTACTGGGGATTGAACTCAGGGTCATTCTACCTTTGAACTATACTCCTAGACCTATTTTATTTTATTTTGAAACAGGGTCTTGCTAAGTTGCTGAGGCTGGCCTTGAACCTGTGATCCTCCTGTCTCAGCCTTCCGAGTACTGGGGTTACAGGTATGCCTAGCTGTGCCCACTGTGCCCAGCTTTGCTGAGTAGTATTCTGTTGTAGGATATAGTCATTTGTTTATCCATTCACCTGCTAATAGATATTTTAGGCACTTTTCAGTTTTATTAAAAATAAAAAGCTACTATGAACATTCAAGAATAAGACTTCATAAGGATATATGATTATATTTTTCTTGTGTAAATACTTAAAAGTACAATGGCTGGCTCATCCAGTGAATGTGTGCTTTTATGTTTAACTTTTTAGGAAACCATCAAACTCTTTTTAAAGAGATGGTATCATTTTATATTCCCAAGAGTTTTAGTTCCTCTACGTCCTCACCAACAATTGATATGGTCAGTCTTTTTATCTCATTGTAGTTTTAAATTTACATTTCCCTAATGACTAATGGTATTGAGCATCTTTTCATGTGCTTATTTTCCATCCGTGTATCCCTTATGGTAAAGTGTCAGATCAAATGTTTTGCATGGGGCTGGGGATAGCTTAGTGGTAGAGTGCTTGCTTAGCATGCGCAAGGTCCTGAGCTTAATCCTCAACAAAAACAACCACAAAGAATTGCTTATGGCTCGGTATGGTGGCGCACGCCTGTAATCCTAGCACTTGGGAGGCTGAGAAGACCTGCAGCAACTTAGCAAGACTCTGTTTAAAAAAAAAAAGAATTGCTTATTTTTCACTTAGCTGTTTGCTTTCTTATTTTTGAGTTTTGATAATTTTTATGTATTCTTGATACAAGTCCTTTTTTTTGCGGTACCAAGGATTGAACCCAGGGGCATTCTACCTCCGGGCTACACCCCAACCCTATTTTTTAATCTTTATTTTGAAACAGGGTCTCACTAAGTTGCGGAGGGCCTCACTAAGTAGCTGAGGCTGGCCACGAACCCGGATCCTCCTGTCTCAGCCTCCCAAGTACTGGGATTACAAGCATGCGCCACCACGCCAGGCTACAAGTCCTTTTTTGAATACATGATTTGTAAATACTTTCTTTCCATATGTGGCTTATCTTTTTATTCTTCTAACAGTGCCTTTCAAAGAGTAGGAATTTTTAATTTTATGAAGTTATCAACCCTTTCTTTTATGGCTTGTGCTTTCTGTACATGTGCAAGAAATATTTGTCTAATGCAAGGTAATAAAGATTTTCTCCTATGTTCTCTTCTAGAACTTTTATTACATGTTTCACATTAAGGTATATGACCCATTTTGAGTTAATGTTTCCATGTAATTATGACATAAATGCATTTGGATAAGACCTCAAAGTTAATATGTAAACATAAAATTGTGTTGGGTAATACAATTAAAGGTGGTTTTTCTTTTTTAAAATCTTTCTTTTATAATATTGTTAAATTAACATTAAATAAATATAACTATTATTCAAAGGAAATACAGGGAGAGTCCAGTAGATAGCCCAATAGGCATGTGTAGAAATTTAGAGACAATTTACTGTTGGAAGGCAGTTCACGATTTTCTCCTGTTTTTTTCTCCTCTTTCTGACCATATTGTGAGCAGAGGCATTAAGCCACCTTTGTTCTGGACTATCTTTAAGGATGTTTGTACTGAGAACAGCCTTGGAAAACAGAAATGGCATCTCCCTGTAGCAGATAGGGCAAGTTTGTTTGCTCTCCAGTATAATAAAGATGGTATTTCCCACTGAAGCAGATTTTGGGCAGCTGCTTATAGCCCATCATAAAAGATAGGGGTTTCCTAAACTTTTACTTCCTTAGCTATCACATAAACGCACTGAGTGTACAAAATCCACCTGGATCATTCTGCATCACTCCCGTGGGACTCAGGAACAAGAGGGAGCTGACATGACAGTGAAGTTCATCAGCTTGTGGTACCATGAGTAACAAAGTCCTTTGTGTCTGACCCAGGATATCTTGTGTCTTCTGTTGAGCCACCTTGTTAATTTGCAAGGAGAGTAAAATCTCAGACCCTTCACAGTCCCTGACACTTCCCTCTACTCTTTAGGCCTTGATACAGATCCCGCTAATTGCATACCTCAGTCCACTAATTCAGGTAGCACATGCTATCAATGATGCTGACCATTCTAGCCACAGAAAAAACACTCTTGGTAGCACATGCTATCAATGATGCTGACCATTCTAGCCACAGAAAAAACACTCTTGTAGGGCCATGGAGCTCACCCCTAATCAATCCCACCTAGGAAGCATCTCCACCATGCTGTGTAATAGAGTGAGATTAGTTCAGAGAAAAAGTATTGCCTGCAACACTACAGGAAAGAGAAAATTTTTAAACATTTTTTTTTTTTTTTTGGTTCTGGGGATTGAACCCAGGGTCCTTCTACCTCTGGGCTACATCCCAGCCCTATTTTATTTTCTATTTGGAAACAGGGTCTCACTAAGTTGCTAAGGGCCTCACTAAGTAGCTGAGGCTAGCTGTAAACCTGCGATCCTCCTGTCTCAGCCTCCCAAGTACTGGGATTACAGGCATGCGGCACCAAGCCCGGCACCAGGAAAGAGAAAAATTAAATACCTGTCCTATAGTGGTAGGTTTATTCTTTTGCACAATTTTTTTTTTTTGGTACTGGGAATTGAACCCAGGGGCATTCTACCTTCAAGCTACACTACTATGCCCTACAGCCCTTTTTTATTTTTTATTTTGAAACAGTTCTCATCTCACTAAGTTGCTCAGGTTGGCCTTGAACCTGCTATCCTTCTGTCTCAGCCTTCCAAGTACTGGGATTATAGGTATGCACCACCACGCCTGGCTTGCACAGTTTTTTTTTTAAATATGCTTTTATTGGTGCATTAGTCTCACATCATAATGTAATCATGTTGACAGTGACATACATGCACACAGCACTTGGTGCCCCCCACCTCCCCCCTTCCCAATACAGAGTTACTGAGATTGACATCAGTATTTTCACATATGTACACATAGTTGATGGTAGTAATTCCATTAATGAACCTCACTCTTCCCCTTCCCCTTCCCTTAGACCACCTCCCTGTAACCATTTCTTTGTTGATACTTTGCCTGGATGATCTATTGATGATAGTGAGGTGCTGAAGTTTTGGAGCCTATCTCTCCCTTTATGCCAAATAGGCTTGTTTTTTAAAATTGGGTGCCACAACATCTGCTGCATATGAATTTAATCCTTAGATCTTCTTGATGAATTGTTCCCTTAATTGATATACAGTGACCCTCTTTGTCTTTTCTGATTTGGCTTGAAGTATCAGGTATGAGCATAGCTACTCTTGCTTGCTTTCAGATTCCATTCTCTTAGAATATTATTTCCCTTCTTTTAAATCTTAGCTTGTGTATGTCTTTAAGGATGATTTTTTTTGTAGGCAGCATATTGTTGGGACTTGTTTGTAAATCCAATTGGCCAGTCTGTCTTTTAATTGAAGAATTAAGATAATTTATCTTCAGAGTTATTGAAAGGTATGTACTTGTTCCTGCCATTTTTTTTTTTTGGTACCGGGGACTGAACGCAGAGGCGTTCTACCTCCGCGCTATGCCCCCGGCCCTATTTTTTTTTATGCTTTATTTTTGAAACCAGGTCTCACGAAGTTGTGGAGGGCCTCGCTAGGTAGAGAGAGAGAGAGAGAGAGAGACAGAGACAGAGACAGAGAGAGAGAGAGGAGAGAGGAGAGAGGAGAGAGAGATCGATCAATTGATCGATCGCGCGCACGCGTATGTGCGCTGAGGTTGGCCGCGAACCCGGATCCTCCGGTCTCCGCCTCCCAAAGTACTGGGATTACAAGTGTGCGCCACCACGCCCGGCGTTCCTGCCATTTTTTTAACCTTCTTCTGGTTGTTTGGAATATTCTTTCCATTTCTTCCTCTCTTATTCATCCTAGAAGTTTAATGACTTACTGTATCAACTTTTGCTTTTGTTTTCCTACTTCTAATTTGCACATCTATTGTTTTAATGGAATTTATTCTTTCATGTACTCTCATGATTCTGTATATCTTTCTTCATCATCTGGGTATAGGATTCCCTCAAGTATGTTTTGTAATGCTGGGCTAGAGGTCATGAATTCCTTTAGTTCATGCTTATATTGAAAGGTCTTTATCTTTCCTTCAATTCTGAAGGATAGTCTTTCTGGGTATAATAATCTTGGTTCGCAGTTATTTTCTTTCAGGACTTGAAACACATCATTCCATTCCCTCCTGGACTTTAGTGTTCCTTCTGAGAAATCTGCTGTTAGTCTAATGGGTTTGCCTTTAAATTTTACTTGATGCTTCTCTCTCGCAGCTTTTAATATTCTTTCTTTGTCCTCTATGCTTGACAATTTAACTACAATATGTTGTGGAGAAGATCCTTTGTGGTCATGTCTATTTGAGGTTCTAAATGCCTCCTGTATCTGAATGTCCATGTCTTTTCCTAGATTTGGGAAGTTTTCTTTCATTATTTCATTGAATGGATTTCTTATGCCCCTAACCTGAAGCTCTTCTCCCTCAGGTATGCCAATGAGCTGGATATTTGATCTTTTAAGGATGTCCCAAAGGTGGTGTATTTTCTGTCCTTGCTTTTTATTTTTCTTTCTCTACCTCTGTATGAGCAAAGCCTATCAAAAAACTTGTCTTCGTTCTCTGTTATTCTTTCTTCTGTTTATTCTATTAGGAAGGCTTTCAACAGAGTGTTTTACCTTATTTACCGTGCTTTTCATTTCCAACATTACACCATATTGGAGTCTGAGGGAGCCACAATCTGTGTAGGTCTTGAAAGAGTGAGGACCCTCTGGTAATTCAGGTAGATGTGTAGACAGCAGAGTATGTAGGGAACACCATCTGTGGTTACCCCTATAGGGGAAGAAGCCCCGATTAGAGTGGGAGTTCCTCCAGGCACTGTTAATACTGGTCCTTACTTGAAACCAATTCTGATACTAGTTGCTCGTCATCAATGAAGAGTTTGAGGGTTTTATCTTCTTAGACACTCGTGAAATTCCTAGTTATTTCATGGGGAGTGGCAGGGCTGGGATCACAGCTCACCCTCCATGGCATGCACATACATTCTTGTCAGGAATGCACGTTCTGACAACATGGGTGCAATCAATGTACAGGACCCTTGTAGGTATGGTGTCCACAACAGCTGTGTTATTCAACTCTACCCTTAATGTGGGAGTGTCTGTTTCAGGGGTTAGAATGCAAACCTCCCTAGCTGTGCCCACCTAGTGGCAGGTCAGCTTTTGTCTTCTTCTATTCTTAAGTTGAAGTATCTGCTAAGGTTCAAGCAGAACTTGGTTGTGGCTAGAGTTGGTACAGTTCCTCTCAGCTGGGCTGGGAGTGTAGCTCAGTGGCAGAGTACCTGCTCAATGTGCATGAAGACCCAGGCTCAATCCTCAGCAGGATTTGTCATTCATTCACAACACCATTCCCAAGGCTCCCTTTACTTCATAGCTAACTCTTCATTATTTTTTTTCCTCATCCGACCCTGGAGCAGCGGGCCGCAGCTAAAATTAGAAAGCAGCGTGGCCTGTGCTCGTGTGCGCATGGCCATTGCACAGTTTTTTTTAAGAGCCTGCTTTCTTCCACTTTAAATAGATGTTGAAGCCGGGCGTGGTGGCGCATGCTTGTAATCCCAGTACTTGGTTGGCGGAGACCAGAGCATCTAGGTTCGCGGCCAGCCTCAGCTACTTAGTGAGGCCCTCCGTAACTTCGTGAGACCTGGTTTCAAAATAAAGGATAAAAAATAGGGCCGGGGGTATAGCTCGGAGGTAGAATGCCCCTGGGTTCAATCCCCAGTACCTCAAAAAAAAAAAAAATAGATGTTGATATTTGGAGTGTCTGGGAGAAACCCACTTTTTAAAGCTGGGACCTAATTTTCAATTTAATTTATTCAGCAAGATTGATACCACTTTTTTTTTTTTTTTGCGGTACTGGTGATGGAACCCAGGGTCATTCTACCTCTGAGCTACACCCCCAGCCCTATTTTTTAGTCTTTACTTTGAAACAAGGTCTCGCTAAATTGCAGAGGCCCTCACTAAGTAGCTGAGGCTGGCCGCCAACCCGGATCCTCCAGTCTCAGGCTTCAAAGTACTGGGATTACAAGTGTGCACCACTATGCCCAGCTTGATATTACTTTTATATAAATTCAGAAACAGCAAATTATAGAATTAGGTGACAAATCACTTTCTGTACTTACCTTGGCCAAATCATTATCAGGCTCAACATCCAGCACTTTCCTCAAATCTTCCACAGCCTCTTGGAGCTTGTTTTGGTGTTTATATGTAGTGGCACGGCGTAGGAGAGCTGAAAATATACCAAAATAAAAATCATACGTTTTAAATAATTTTATTGGTGCATTATAGTCTCACATGATGTAGTTCATAGTGATAGTGACATACACGCACACAGCAAAGTCCTATGTTTTAACACATGGCATTATGGTTATAACTATTTTGCAAGTGGAAAAATAATAGTAGTACTAGATACTTTAGGATGTAATTATGCAAAGCTTATATATGCCCATTTTCATGTTGAACACATAGAAAATGATCCTATGGTAGACAGAATAGGCTGCACCAGGCAACTGTCTCCTCCAACAACCAGGCCCACTGGCAGCCTCGGCCGCCAGCTCTCCCACAGGCTGCAAAACTCCATACTCCCCTTCACAAGCACCACACTGGGCTTCAGCCCTGGGAAGATCTTCACCGAACAATGTTTTTCTTTTACTAAATATCACTAGTTTTTTTTAATCATCACTTTCTGAAAACTTAGAGAATCCCACATTGAAATTCGACTGACCAGCATCTAGCTCAGAATATGGCATATTAGTAAAATCTCCTAGTCATCTCTAAAGTGATTGGAAGGAGTTACTTAGCACAGGGAATTGAGAGCATCGTGATGACTAAGTTAACTGGGTTCAGAAATTAAGTACTTTCATAATTTGTGTCAGATTTTTTGGAAGGTTTGGCATAATTTTATAACACTAAAAAATAAATGCCTTTCTGGTCTCATTAAATAATCCATTACCAATGAGAAAACTTATTATAATAAGTCAGTATTTTGGAAAAATCAGGCTTAGTAATTCTGAAAATTGAGACATCTATATCTGACATATTTTAATATGCTATTTTAAAAGCATAGTTATAAATCTAACCGACTTTTCTTAGTCTTAGAATTAGCCATGAAAACCTAAAGGATAAATCATTTTTTTTGTCATACATCTAATCAAAATTGGAGCACTATATTTTAAGTATGCTTTTTTTTGTGTGGTACCAGGGATTGAACCCAGGGGCATTCTACCTCCGAGCTACACCCCAGCCCTATTTTTTATGCTTTATTTTGAAACTGGGTCTCAGAAGTTGCGGAGGGCCTCACTAAGTAGCTGAGGCTGGCTGCGAACCTGGATCCTCTGGTCTCCGCCTCCCAAGTACTAGGATTACAAGCATGCGCCACCATACCCGGCTTAAGTATACTTTAGCTACTGCTATTGCTACTCAGATTTCCAAAGGAAATTCTATGAAGAAATATTCAGCATATAACAATTACCTTTTTTCTTTTTGTAACTTCTTTATTTTGAGATAATTTGGTAGTTACAGAAAAGTGGCAAAGACAGTACAGAGAGTGCTCTGATTTCCCCTAATGCCAACGTCTTATTCAATCTTTTGGGATTACTAGCTACTTCAGTACAAATAATCAGGAACTTAAATTTCGAGTTAAATTTAAAATGAAAAGTAGAGCCAGGCGTGGTGGCTCACACTTGTAATCCCAGTACTTGGGAGGCTGAGACAGGAGGATCCGGGTTCGCGGCCAGCCTCAGCTACTTAGTGAGGCCCTCCGCAACCTTGTGAAACCCTGTTTCAAAATAAAGAATAAAAAATAGGGCTAGGGGTGTAGCTCAGAGGTAGAATGCCCCTGGGTTCAGTCCCCAGTACCGCAAAATAAATAAATAAATAAATAAAATGAAAAGTAACTCTATGAAAGTAGTGATTCACATATGGAAATTTGAGTTTGAAATATTTTTCATATGAATATATCAAGTATCTACAAATGGCATTTAATGGACTCTGCTATAAATGTAAAAGCATTCAGTGAATATTTTACCCTTTATGTTTCCAGGTTCTAACTCCAAGACCTTCTCACAGTCCTGGAAAGCACTGTTCCAGTTCCGCAGTTTTATCTCTGCTTGAGCACGGTTGTTATAGGCCACAACGGTGGGAAGGGCTGATATACTCCTGTAAGAGAGACACTCGTTGGAAACAAACAGGCCTAAAGTCAATGTAAAAATGGAGAGAACTCGCTGGGAGTGGTGGCGCATGCTTGTAATCCCAGTACTTGGGAGACTGAGACAGGAGGATCGCAGGTTCACGGCCAACCTCAGCTACTTAGTGAGGCCTTCCACAACTGAGTGAGACCCTGTTTCAAAACAAATAATAAAAAATAGGTCTGGGGGTATAGCTCAGATGTATAATGCCCCTGGATTCAATACCCAGTACCAAAAAAAAACTGACTTTAAAACTATATGTAAAGGCAGAGGAACTAGAATAGCAAAAGAATTTTCTAAGAGAAGAATAAAGCTGGAAGAATCACACAACCTGATTTAAGACTTCACTAAAGCTATATGAATCAAGACAGTATGGTCCTGATGAAAGGGTAGACATGTAAGTCAATGGAACAGAAGGCACCCAGAATTAGATTCCACTGTCCACACAAACATGGCCAGTTGATTTCTTACATAGGTGCAAGGGCAATTCCAAGGAGTAAGGAGAGTTTCCAACAAATACAGCAGATAATGAGAGGAGAGAAGAGCATTCTAAACAAAGGACTCAGCATGCACAAAAGCCATGTGGGAATGGCAATCATCAAGAAGTCACAAAATAATAAATGTTGACGAGGAAGAGGAGAAATTGGAACTCTTCTACACTGTTGGTAGGATTGCAAATTAGTTCAGCCACTATGGCAATCAGTATGGAGATTCCTCAGAAAACTGGGAATGGATCCACCATATGATCCAGCTATACCACTCCTGGGTATCTTTCCAAAGGGGTTGAAACCAGAGAATTACAGCAATATATGCATATCTATGTTCATAACAGCACAATTCACAATAGCCAAATTACGGAACCAACCTAGGTATCCAGCAACAGATGAATGGATTACAAAATTATGGGATATCCATACAATGGAATTCTACTCAGCAATAAAGAAGAACAAAATTATATCATTTGCAAGAAAATGGAAGGACCTGGAGAACATTATATTCAGTAAGATTAGCCAGTCACAGAAAGTGAAGGGTCATATATTTTCTCTAATATGCAGAAGCTAGGGAGTAATTGGGATACCAGAGGGACTCCAGATAATGGAGGAGAAACCTCAATGGAGCCAGGGAGGTGGTCTAAGGGAAGGGGCGGGGGAAGAGTGAGGTTCATTGAAGAAATTACTACCATCGGCTGTGTGCACATATGTGAAAATACCAATGTCAATCTCAGTACTCTGTATGGGGAAGGGGGGAGATGGGGAGGAGGAGGGGGGGACCAAGTGCTGTGTGCATGTATGTCAATGTCAATATGATTTACATTATGATGTGAGACTACAATGCACCAATAAAAGCATATATTTTTAAAAAGCCCTATGGTAGGAGAGAGCATTGTAAGTACCAGCAATTGGTCCAGGCAGTCTGACTGCAGGATCCAAGTTCTTAACCTTGGATGTGGACTTTCTGTCAAGTTCCTTTCAGACAGCTTCTATTCTCTCAGTAAAGTAGGAAAGCTAGGTCTTCTGTCAAAGGTGGAACTAGAGTGGACATTTAGAGGTTTGAGAAAACATTGCAAAACAACACAAACACAAGTGAATTTGTGATAAGACACAATATCTTAAGTGATTCCAACATAGCTATTTAGCTTATTTATATCATTTCAATAATTAAAACATCACTTTTTAAAAATGGCAAGCTTAAACCACACCATAATCTGCTCACCTCGTATAATACATTACGGCCTCTTCATAATCTCCTGAGTTGAAAGCTTCATTGCCTTTTTCTTTTTCACGAATAGCAAGAAAACCCCTTTCCTTCTCAGTTAGGCCTAGAAATAAATATTATCTGCTACATGTGAAAATAAAATTTAACGTAATGTTTGAGAAGTTTTGATCCAAGTGAGCTTTTTTGAAGTGCTGGGAATGGAACTCAGGGCCTTGCACATGCCAGGCAAGCACTCTACCACTGACCAACACCCTAGCCCCCAACAGTGCTTATTTTACTGAAGTAGAAAATAATAAACTAAACAAAACAAATGGTTTCTTAAGATTAGGAATTTTTTTTCCTTTTTTAATCATTCATAATTTTTGAGGATTTAGACTATTTTTAGTTTTTTTATGTTAAAGGTCATCTATGGATTTCAAATAAAAAAACTGCCTCATCTTTTTGTTGTGGGGCAAAAGAAACAAGATTTTCTGTAGGCATGGTGGTGCACACCTGTAATCCCAATTATTGGGAAGCTGAGACAAGAGGTTCAAGGACAGCCTCAAAAATGTAACAAGATTCTCAGTAACCTGACAAGATCCTGTTTCAAAACAGTAAAATAAAAAAAAGGGCTCAGGATGTAGCTCAGAGGTAGAATGCCCCTTGGTTCAATCCCCAGTACAACAAAATTAAAAAAAGAGAGAGAGAGAGAAATAGGATTTTCTAAAAAGGAAATAAAAACAAATTATGGTAAGAAAAAAATAGACTTATGTTTTGAAATCTTATTACATTTAATTAGTATAACTATTATTCACATGAAATAAAGTCGTTAAAAGAATGAAACAAATTTGTTAGGGGGGATCAACCTCAGATGACTATCCACAAACTTTTAATGGAAATCTGTAGCACTCAAAGACAATGTTTTCTAGGCTAACAGTTTTCATTTACTTTAATTTTCTAAACAATTAAAGACTACTAAATTGTCCTTATTTTCCCATTACCTGCTGTGTCTATTGTTGTCTCAATTTTAGACAGATGTGACTTGTTGTCTACTACAGTCTTTTCTTTGTAATCTTCATCAATTTTTGAACATTCCTTTTCCACATCAAATCTTAAATGAAAAAACAAAGCTGAAAGAATACAATACAAGCAAAAAATAAAATCTATTATTGAATTCTTATATTTGCATTATAGGATGAATATCTCTTAATCCAAAATGCTTAGGACTAGAGTATTTTGGATTTCAAAATTTTTTCAGATTTTGGAGCATTTGTGTAAACTATAATAGGATTATCTTGGGGATGGGACCCAAATCAAAACACAGAATTCATTTATGTTTTATATATACCTTACACTCAATAGCTTGAACATAATTTAATATTTTAAATAATTTTGTTCATGAAACAAAGTTTCATGGTATGCAATTTTCCATTTGTGCCAGCATGTCGGTGCTAAAAAAGTTTCAGATTTTGGAGCATTTCAGATTTTGGATTTCAGATTAGGGATGCTCAACCTATACTGTGCCTTTGGACACATTAAAAACTACATAGTAATGGAGAGGTGAGAAGTGGGAGTGAGTGGGGTAGAAACTGGGGGAGGCTCACCAAGTGCTGTGTGCGTGTATGCCTCTATCACTCTGAACTTCACCATGACGTATGATTACAATGCACGAATAAAATTTAAAAAATTAAATAAAAATTAAAAACTGCATAATAGGTCTTTTTTCAAGTCATCTGCATACTTTCTTTTCTTTTTATTTATTTATTTTTTGGTACTGGGGATTGACCCAGAGGCATTCTACCTTCAAGCTACATCCCCAGCCCGATTTTTTATTCTTTATTTTGAAACAGGGTCTCACTAAGTTGCAGAGGGCCTCACTAAGAAGCTGAGGTTGGCCGAGAACCCGGATCCTCCTGTGTCAGCCTCCCAAGTACTGGGATTACAAGCGTGTGCCACTATGCCCAGCTTGCATACTTTCTTAATAAAACATGCAATTAAGAAAGGTCTTAAATATTAATCAGATGTAATCCGTTCAAAACCTTGTAATTAGAATTATGACTAATTTCTCAACATTTAAAACATTTGTACCTTTTTATTTTAGATGAGTATACGGATAGCATTGGTTGGTTTGGGTTTGTTTTATAAACAAAAGGATGCAGTAGTTTTTTATTTAATGAAAAAACAAGATCAAACCAGGTGTGGTGGCGCACGCTTGTAATCCCAGTACTTTGGGAGGCGGAGACCAGAGGATCAGGGTTCGCGGCCAGCCTCAGCTCGCTCTCTCTCTCTCTCTCTCTCTCTCCCCCTCCCCCTGTCTCTCTCTCTCTCTGTCTCTACCTAGTGAGGCCCTCCGCAACTTCGTGAGACCCGGTTTCAAAATAAAGTATAAAAAAATAGGGCCGGGGGTGTAGCGCGGAGGTAGAATGCCCCTGGGTTCAATCCCCGGTACCGCAAAAAAAAAAAAAAAAAAAACAAGATCAAAAGTGCTTAGACTACATACTGTTAGGAATCTACTAAAATAATTTGGTACTCCTGAGATGTTCAGGTTTATAGTAATTATTTTAAATTTATTATAGTATTTAATGGTAAAGGGTAAAGAATTTTTCAGAGACAAAATTTATATAAAGACATATAAAACATACTTATCCCACTCTGCATAATCCCTTGGAATTTTCTTTTTAGCGGGTCCACTTTTAGAATATTTTTCCTGAAAAAATGAAATATTTTATTAAAACATTTAATCTAAGATTAGGTTTTACTGTAAATGCAATATAGAGTATTGGTTAAGACATACAAAGGGAAAGGACCATAAAAATGCTACCTTAAAGTTATAACATACAATTATATCAGTTCAGTTACATCATACAATATCATACAGCAGGTAAAAGAAAGGATTTTAAAATTTATAGTTAATTCTGTGAACAATCTATAGGTTTTTAAGCATATATATAAAATTTGAAAACTCACATATGATTATTAATGATTTTCTTATAGTAAAAACGTACTACTAGAGCCGGGCATGGTGTCGCACACTTGTAATCCCAGTACTTGGGAGGCTGAGACAGGAGGATCCGGGTTCGCGGCCAGTCTCAGCTACTTAGTAAGGCCCTCCGCAACTTAGTGAGACCCTGTTTCAAAATAAAGAATAAAAAATGGGGCTGGAGGTGTAGCTCAGAGGTAGAATGCCCCTGGGTTCAATCTCCAGTACCTCAAAATAAATAAATAAATAAATAAATAAATAAATAAATAAATAAAATAAAAACATACTACTCTATGATTTATTCTTTTTGTTTTGCTTTTATTTTTTGTTTTGTGGTGCTGGGGATTGGACCCCGGGGCATTCTTCCTCGGAGCTACACCCCCAGCCCTATTTTATTTTTTATTTGGAAACTAAGTTGCTGAGAGCCTTGCTAAGTTGCCAAGGCTGGCTTTGAACCCCGTCTCAGCCTTCCAACTGCTGGGATTACAGGCATGTGCCACCGTGCCTGACTGATTTACTCTTTTTTTTTTTTTTTGCAGTACTGGGGATTGAACCCAGAGGCATTCTACCTCCGAGCTACACCCCCAGCCATATTTTTCATTCTTTATTTTGAAACAAGGTCTCACTAACTTGCAGAGAGCCTCACTAAGTAGCTGAGGCTGGCAGCGAACCTGTGATCTTCCTGTCTCAGCTTCCCAAGTACTGGGATTACAAGTGTGCACCACCACGCCCATCTTCATTTATTCTTTTTTTGCAGTACTGGGGATTGAACCCAGGGGCATTCTACCTCAGAGCTACACCCCCAGCCCTATTTTTCATTCTTTATTTTGAAACATGGTCTCACTAAGTTGCGGAGGGCCTCACTAAGTAGCTGAGGCTGGCCGTGAACCCGGATCCTCCTGTCTCAGCCTCCCAAGTACTGGGATTACAAGCGTGCGCCACCCACACCCAGCCCTAATTTACTCTTTTATAACCTAGGCATTGGAGAAACAAGAATAACTAGTTTGCTGTATTAGATCAGTTTGGTTGCAATGACAGATACCCAATTTAGACAAATTAGATCTTAAAAGAATAAAGTATTGAAGCCGGGCGTGGTGGCCCAATACTTGGGAGGCTGAGACCGGAGGATCCAGTTCACGGCCAGCCTCAGCTACTTAGTGCGGCCCTCTGCATCTTAGTGAGACCCTGTTTCAAAATAAAGAAGAAAAAATAGGGCTGGGGGTGTAGCCCAGAGGTAGAATGCCCCTGGGTTCAATCCCCAGTATCGCAAAAAAAAAAAAAAACCCAAAAGAATAAAGTATTGGTTAGCTAGGTGTGGTGGCACACACTTGTAATCCCAGTACTTGGGAGCCTGAGACAGGAGGATCGCAGGTTCTCGGCCAGCCTCAGCAACTTGTGAGGTCCTCCACAACCCAGTGAGGCCCTGTTTCAAAATAAAATATAAAAAAATAGGGCTGGGAGCCGGGTGTGGTGGCGCACGCTTGTAATCCCAGTACTTTAGGAGGCGGAGACCGGAGGATCCGGGTTCGCGGCCAGCCTCAGCTCTCTTGCTCTCTCTCTCCCTGTCTCTCTCTCTCTCTCTCTCTGTCTCTCTCTCTCTCTCCTTAGTGAGGCCCTCTGCAACTTCGTGAGACCTGGTTTCAAAATAAAGTATAAAAAATAGGGCCGGGGGCGTAGCGCGGAGGTAGAACGCCCCTGCGTTCAACCCCCGGTACCGCAAAAAAAAAAAAAAATAGGGCTGGGGGTATAGCTCGGAGGTA
Source organism: Glis glis (assembly GCA_004027185.1). Classification (NCBI taxonomy): domain Eukaryota; kingdom Metazoa; phylum Chordata; class Mammalia; order Rodentia; family Gliridae; genus Glis; species Glis glis. The sequence goes on along the minus strand of PVJS01027035.1, from coordinate 9,887 downwards.
GAATGCCCCTGGGTTCAATCCCCAGTA
>PVJS01027034.1:0-26551 GCA_004027185.1 Glis glis | reverse complement strand
GTGTGTGTGTGTGTGAGAGAGAGAGAGAGAGAGAGAGAGAGACTGGGAATTGAACCCAGGGGCATTCTACCTCTGAGCTACACCCCCAGCCCTATTTTATTTCTATTTTGAAACAGGGTCTCACTAGGTTGATGAGAGTCTTACTACTTGCTGAGACTGTCCTCGAACCTGTGATCCTCCTGTCTCAGCCTCTCAAGTACTGGAATTACAGGAGTGTGCCACCACGCCCGGCTACAATTTTAGCATTCTGATAGCCCCATCCAGAAAAACGAATATTTGGGGCAGTTGCGCCATGAAATGGGAGGTTTTAGCAGGCACTGAGCCTGGGATCCCTGTTGTGATCAAGTCAGCAGCAAAGTGTTTCCTGTCATCACCTCTCTCCCTGAGGGGGCCCTGAGGACATCACAGTTAACTCTGAAAAGCCGTGCTCTTGCAGGAGATGGGGAGGTGCACCACTGCTGGGCCGTGCACCTGTGCTGCCCAAGCCTGGAGCTTCTCACCTGGGCTCAGTTGCAGTGCCTGCTGCAGCCAGCAGGTTAACCTCTGGGGCACGTAGCTCCATGTGCTTTTCCTGTACCTGAGACTGAAATCTCCCTGAATCCTGTGTAGTCCCAGCCCCAGGGAGAGGATGGCAGGCACATTGCCAGCTCTCAGGAGGTAGGGCTGAGCTGGCTGCCACAATTGAGAGAGCAGCATTTTTTGCCTTAATGGAAAATGTTAAAACGAGTAGCCCCATGCATTCCTCTCATATCAACTCTGAGTAATCTGTGGGCAGATGGCCTCCAGCGTGGGTGGACTGTCACATGCACTGGCCTGAGGCCCAGGACTTAGCTGCATCTGGGTCTGCAGCGTGTGTGTGCCCCCTGGTCCTCAGCGGCACATCTGTGAGCCCCTGGCAGTGTGAGCACAAGTCTGTTGTAATGCCTGCTTCTGTAAGTTTATACTGTGCTGTAGAAAAAGGAATAACCTTATATCTTTAAGTAACTTGTCATCATGGTAAAATTTGGGAAATAAAAACACCAAGAGCCGGGCATGGTGATGCATACATGTAATCCCACTACTTGGGAGGCTGAGATAGGAGGATCGTAGGTTCGAGGACAGCCTTAGCAAATAGTGAGACTCTCATCAACTTAGTGAAACCCTGTTTCAAAATAAAAATAAAATAGGGCTGGGAGTGTAGCTCGGAGGTAGAATGCCCCTGGGTTCCATTCCCCGTACCACACACACACACACACACAAAAAAAAAAAACACCAAGAAGAGCTGGGCATGGTGGTGCACGCTTGTAATCCCAGTACTTGGGAGGCTGAGACCGGAGGATCCGGGTTCGCGGCCAGCCTCAGCTATTTAGTGAGGCCCTCCGCAACTTAGTGAGACCCTGTTTCAAAGTAAAGAATAAAAAATAGGGCTGGGGGTGTCGCTCAGAGGTAGAATGACCTTGGGTTCAATCCCCAGTACCACAAAATCAACCAACCAACCAATCACCAAGAATATAGTGAAAAGCATCAGCTAAGCAGTTTTGTTAATCTCTAATGTTTCAAAGCCCTACAGTTGGGCTGGGGTGTGGCTCGGTGCAGAGCACTTGCTCAGCATGTGTGAAGCCCTGGGTTCCATCCCCAGCACCAAAAATCAATAAACCCTACATTTGAATCCTACATGTGCAGAACTATTAGGGAGAATTATATATTGGCCAAGGTTGTCCCCATGGATTTGGGGTTCCCCTTCCTATTGCTACTTTAGGGATAATGACATTAAAACTCTTCAGCATTGTCAGTCCACAGAAAGACCCCCAGCTAAGAACTGTCCCAGAGTCCCTGAACCCCAGGGGCAGGCAGTATCAGCCAGGATGCCCTCCCTGTCCCCCAGGCACCAGTCCACGAGCCCACAGTCCGTACGCCCACAGTCCGTGCGCCCCAGCAGCTCTGGTGCATAGATCCTGATTGCATTGATATTTCTGGGACCTTTTGGTGGTTTTTTGTTTTTTATTTTTGCAACACTGGGGATTGAACCCAGGGGCATTCTACCTCTGAGCTACACCCCCAGCCCTTTTTATTTTTGAAACAGGGTCTCACCAAATTACCTCACAGTGGCCTTGAACCTGTGATCCTTCTGTCTCACCATCTAGAGTACTGGGATTACAGGCATGTGCCACCACACCACTGATATTTTTGTATTTGTGAAAAATTTGGGATTCTACTTATGGAAATTTGTTTGTATTAAAGTAGATTGAAATCCCAGTTCTTGAGAGGCTGAGACAGAAGGATTGCAGGGTTCGAGACCAGCCTCAGCAACTTAGTGATACCCTGTTTCAAAATAAAGAATAAAAAAATAGGAAGCCGGGGGTGGTGGCGCACACTTGTAATCCCAGTACTTGGGAGGCTGAGACAGGAGGATCGTAGGTTTGCGGCCAGCCTCAGCTACTTAGTGAGGCCTTCCGCAACTTAGTGAGACCCTGGTTCAAAATACAGACTAAAAAATAGGGCTGGGAATGTAGCTCAGAGGTAGAATGCCCCTGGGTTCAATCCCCAGTACTACAAAAATAAAGTAGATTGAAACTGGGTATGGTGGTGCATGCCTGTAATCCCAGTACTTAGGAGGCTGAGACAGGAGGATCACAGGTTTGAGGACAGCCTCATCAAGTAGTGAGACTCTCATCAACCTAGTGAGACCTTGTTTTGAAAAGAAAAAATAAAACCATCCAGGCATGGTGGTGCATGGCTGTAACCCCAGTACTTGGGAGACTGAGACAGGAGGATCGCAGGTTCAAAGCCAGCCTCAGAAATTTAGTGAGGCTCTCAGCAACTTAGCAAGACCCTGTTTCCAAATAAAAAATAAAATAGGGCTGAGGATATAGCGTGGAAGTAGAAGGCCTCTGGGTCCCGCCCCCAGTACCACACACACACAAAAAATAGGGCTGGCGGTATAGCTCGGGGGTAGAATGCCCCTGGGTTCCACTTGTAATCCTAGTAGCCAGGTCTGGTGGTACACGCTTGTGATCCCAGTACTTGGGAGGCTGAGACAGGAGGATCCGGGTTTGCAGCCAGCCTCAGCTACTTAGTGAGGCCCTCTGCAACTTGGTGAGACCTTGTTTCAAAATAAAGAATAAAAAATGGAGCTGGGGTGTAGCTCGGAGGTACAATGCCCCTGGGTTCAATCCCTAGTACCGCCAAAAAAATAAAAAATGCCCCTGGGTTCAATCTCAGTACCACACACATAAAAAAAATACTTAAAAGATTGAAGCTATGTATGGTGGTGCATGCCTGTAATCCTAGTACTTGGAGGCTGAGATAGGAGGATTAGTTTCAAGGACAGCCTCAGCAACTTAGACTCTCGGCAACATAACAAGACCCTGTTTCCAAAAACCAAAAAATAAAAAGGGCTAGTGGTGTAGTTTGAAAGTAGAATGCCCCTGAGTTCAATCCTTAGTACCACTCTCACAAAAGAAGTAGATTGAGCTGGGCGTGGTGGCCTGCACCTGTAATCCCAGTACCTGGGAGACTGAAACTAGAGGATCACAGGTTCGTGGCCAGCCTCAGCAACTTAGTGAGGCCTTCCACAACTTAGTGAGGCCCTGTTTCAAAATAAAAAATATGGTTTGGGATGTAGCTCAGAGGTAGAATGCCCCTGGGTTCAATCCCCAGCACCACAAAAAAAAGTAGGTTGTAGGTCAGGTCCCCCCACACCTTTCATTTGATTAAGACCAATTTCACTCAGCATTGTTGGTTCATCATTTCAATAAGATGAGGAAAGAAATATGAGATGTGGCTTTTGGAATTAATGTGATCAGATAACCTAATGAAATTCTACTAGGTTAATGTGAGAATTTATTGAGAAATGTGTAAGAGCCAGGTGTAATGGTATACACCTGTAATCCCAGCTACTTGGGAGGCCGAGGCAGGAGGATCACAAGTTCAAGGCCAGCTTGGGCAATTTAGCAAAACTCTGTCTCAAAATAAAAGGAGTGAGAGATATAGCTTAGTGGTAGAGCACCCCTGATTTCAATCCCAGTACTGAAAAAAGAAAGAATCATGCAAGAGAAGTAAAATCAAGAGCTCCCCCATATAGGAGCCATGTTCTCTTTGAAAGTATCTTGGAAAATACGCATGGCAGTAAAATTAAGAAATAGGAAAAGAGCTGGGTGTGGTGGCACATACCTATATTCCCAGTACAAAGGAGGGGGAGACAGGAAGATCGCAATTTAGAAGGCAGCCTCAGCAACTTAGGCCCTCAGTAACTTAATGAGACTGTTTCAAAACAAAAATTAAGAAGGGCTGGGGGTATAGCTTGGAGATAGAACATCCCTGGGTCCAATACCTAGCCAATACCACAAGAAAACAAAAAAAAAAGGGGGAGACTGCAACTGAAAGAAAATAAAATTCTTTTTTTTTTTTTTAATGGTACTGGGGCTTGAACCCAGGGGCATTCTACCTCTGAGCTATACCCCCAGCCCTATTTTTTATTCTTTATTTTGAAACAGGGTCTCACTAAGTTGCGGAGGGCCTCACTAAGTAGCTGAGGCTGGCCACAAACCTGAGATCCTCCTGTGTCAGCCTCCCAAGTACTGGGATTACAAGCTTGTGCCACCAACCCTGGCTAAAATAAAATTCTTTATTGAGAACCATACAAAAAAACTAAGTGGGGCATGGTGGCGCATGGTTGTAATCCCAGTACTTAGGAGGTTGAAACCAGAGGATCTGGGTTCGCGGCCAGCCTCAGCTACTTAGTGAAGCCCTCCGCAACTTAGTGAGACCCTGTTTCAAAATAAAGAATAAAACCAAATCAGGGCAGAGCTTTCTCATTGACTGTGACTGATGCTGGCACTGGAGCTGAGAGCCCTCAGTGCCTGGCGTCAAGGCCCCAGCTGTTGCCCCTCATCCTAACTGCCTGTTCTCGCCTTGCTGCCCTCAGCCTGACAGGAGCAGTGTCAGCAGGGCCCAAGCAGCCTCCTGGGGCCCTCTGAGGTTTGGGCACTTGGTGTCCAGGAGATAGACAATGCTCCCTGGCTTGGCTATGTCCTGAGTAGCGACAGCATCTCTCCTGCCCTGAGGAGCACGGCCACTGTGGGCCAGTCACTTCTGTTTTCTCCTGTGAGGTCTCCACGGGGCAGTTGGTGCTGATGCTGCTGCCTTGTCCCCATAGGAGGAAGAAGGCGAGGATGGCGACCTGCCCTCTGGGCCCCCAGGGGCCAGTCACAAGCTGCCTTCCGCCCCAGCCTGGCACCACTTCCCACCCCGTTATGTGGACATGGGCTGTGCAGGGCTGCGGGATGCCCACGAGGAGAACCCCGAGAGCATCCTGGACGAGCACGTGCAGCGGGTCATGAGGACACCTGGCTGCCAGTCGCCTGGCCCGGGCCACCGCTCTCCCGACAGCGGGCATACAGCCAAGCTGGCAGTGCTGGGGGGCGTGGCCTCGGGGCACGGGAAGCATGCGCCCAAATTAGGGCCGAAGCTGGACACAGCTGGCCTGCACCACCACAGGCACATCCACCACCATGTTCACCACAGCGCAGCCAGGCCCAAGGAGCAGGCTGAGGCTGAGGCCACCCGCAGGGTCCAGAGTAGCTTTGCCTGGGGTGCAGAGCCACATGGCCACATGGCCAAGCCCCGTGGCTACTCCGAGAGCGTTGGCACCACCCCCAATGCCTGTGACCTGGCCTATAGGTGAGTTCTGCACCAGCCCTGTCCTGGGCTTTGGGAGTGGGAACGGTCTGTCCTCGTGCCCCTGCCATGGTAGTGAGGGACCCAGGAAGAGGCTGGGTGTGAGGCTGTGTCCCTCTGGGCCCTGAGGGGAGGTAATAGGCAGGGCTGCCCCTGAGGCTCCAGCTGCTAACTGCCTAAGGCATTCGTGGGTGAGCAGTGATCACTGCAGCTCCACCCCAGTGCACTGAAGACAGAACCAAGCCCAGACAGCAGCAGGCTGCTCCCGGTGGGCACGGTGGCCCTTCTGTCTCCCAGCCGAGGGGCTCAAGAGGCAGCATGGAAGACCAGGGTAATCCCAGGTCTTGCTCTCACAGCGGGAAAGCGGGTGCGCCCTCCAAAAGGAGCACCAAGAAGGCCGACTCTGGGAAGAACGCCAGCACCGAGGGACTGGGCGCTGCTGAAGACGTAGAAAAGAACCAGAAGATCATGCAGTGGATCATCGAGGGGGAGAAGGAGATCAGCAGACACCGGAAGGCCGGCCATGGGTGAGCGGCCTTCCACACTGCCTCCTGCCCACGCACACATGGGCCTGAGGGTGGACAGCACCTCCCGGCCCCCGATGAGCCCCTCGTGCCGCGGCCTAGCCTGGCCCCCTCCCTGCAGGAGGCTGGCAGCCCCATCTGCAAGCACGGGGAGGCCCTCCTGCTCTGGGGGTCATTTCTGGCTTCTGGACCATGACACCTCCACGTGTGAGTGGCCCATCACGTGGGAAATGAAGTGAGTGAGCCCGAGCCGTGGGAGACAGCCTCTGCCCTCATACCTGCTCATCTCAGCCGCAGGGTGGTGTGGAGCCAGGGCCCCAGGGCAGCCCCGCGGGGGGTGGGTCTCAGTGTCTGGCACAGACCCCCCTCCTGGGACTGGTGAGAGTGACTGCATTGTGTCTGCCTGTGGGGCAGGGGAACACCGAGGGGGGCCCGCCGGCCCACCGGATCCCTTTGCAGCCACGATGCCTGTCCTGGGGGCGCTCGGGGAACTCTGCCCAGCTCCAGTTCTGTATATTTCAGGTTTTTCACCATGAACGTTTACTTTGTTTACTTATTTATTTTGTGGTGCTGGGGCTGGAACCCAGGGCCTTGCACATAGTAGGCCAGTGCTCTACCACTGCTATGCCCCCCACCCTAAAAATTTGTTTCAAACAGTAAAAATGGTAGTTTTGGAAAAAGTCTATATATAGTATATATCTCAATAAAGCTGCCAAAAATAAGATTGGAAAAGAAATCTGCAAGAAAGGGAGGTATCTACATAAGGTCTCGGGGCCTCGTGGCTCCACGGCTTGGAGGCAGGCCCATGCAGCCGGGCCACCTCTTGGGCAGACATCGCCATGCCTATTCTTGTTCCCCAAGGTCTTCTGGGGCGAGGAAGCAGCAGACCCATGAGAGCTCCAGGCCGTTGTCCATCGAACGTCCTGGGGCCGTGCACCCCTGGGTTAGCGCTCAGCTCCGGAACTCTGTCCAGCCCTCTCATCCCTTCATTCAAGACCCCACAATGCCACCCAACCCGGCCCCCAACCCCCTGACCCAGCTAGAGGAGGCCCGCCGACGTCTGGAGGAGGAAGAGAAGAGAGCCAGCAAGCTACCCTCCAAGCAGAGGTAAGCCACATATGACACGAGGTGACCTGGGGACGGCCATGCCAGGCCCTCTTCCTTGGGGTTCTCCAAGGAGGTCCTGTGCGGGATGGCTGCCCGATGAATGTCCTCACTGCCCTTGGAGGGGGCAATCCTTCTCCATCCCACACCTGGATGTGTGTGGGAGGCTCTGGATCCTGGCGCTGCTGCTGACAGCCACACAAGGCAGAGCCACAGGTAGGACACGGAACAGTTCTGAAACACATGCGTGTGTGAACTCCAGAGAGGCCCAGCTTGGCCTTCAGGGCCTCAGCAGTTGGACTGGCTGCGGGTGCAGCGCTGACCAAAACCTGTTCTGTCCCCCGGGGAGCATATTGTGCCCATGCCACAGGGACACCTCTCTTTTTGGTTGACAGCACTTTCTCTCCAAGCCAGAATGTGGCTTCTGACCTTTCATCTGGGTCTTGAGGTCACTTTCCTGGACATTTTGGCTCTTTGAATCCCCAGATGGGACAGAGGATCACTGAGGCCTGGGGGGTCTCTCCCCAGGTTGTCCCGGGGCCGTGGCCACACAGAAACCACCATTTCCCTCAGAAGTTACTGCTCCTCATGCCAGGAGGAGACATCTGAGTCTGGGATCTGACCCCACTTCTTGGGGTCCTCCGTGTTCGTGGGGGGTGTCCTATTCTGGGCACTCTGGAGGCTGAGCTGGTCACAGGCTTGCAGCCCTTGTCTGTTGCCCTGGTGTCAGGGTATGGACCCTTCCTGAGAGTCTGGCCCGGCCAGAGGCCTGTACGCATCCCACCATTGAAGGTCTTCGTGAACCTGTACCAAGCTCTGAGCTGTGCTCACTGTGGCTCCAGGAAGAGTGACAATCACTTAAACCTTGTGATGGCCACTGTGCCACCAGCTGTCCCCTGCCCTGTGGTCTTGATCCACCTGCTCTGTGCAGGGATCTTCTATGCTGGTGCTGAAACATCACACCACATGTGTCTGGGGCCTGGCATGGGGTGTCATGCGGGGTCTGAGCAGGTTGCCTCTGCTCTTCCCACCAGCAGGCCTCATGTGCCGGCAGGCACTGCGGTTTCCTCACTCTGGCCTGTGGCGCCAGCTGAGACATGAAAACCACTCTGCTGTGTGTTTCAGGGCATGATCCCCCTGCCATGGTTCTAACTGGTGCCTCTGGCATCTCCTTATGGGGGAAACCTGGAGTTCCAGGGCTTATTACTTGTCCAGGGGACGGGCCTTTTTGTCAGCAGATGTAGGCGTGCAGGGCAAAGACCCCCAGGCTGGCAGGCTCTGCCCAGGCAGGTCAGGGTAGCTGTCAGGGGCACCCAGCAGCTAGGTAGGGTGTACGTGGAAAGGCACTGCTGTGCAGTGACCCAAGGACAGGCCCTAGTCCTGGCACCCAGTTCCCCAGTGTGCAGATGAGCCGTCACCACTGTGCGTAGCTGTTGTCCGACTGTCCTTGGGAAGTTCACACAGAACACTGAGTTGGGGGCTACTGATGGGCTCTCTGCAGTGTGGAGAAGTGGCAGCTTCTGGCACCCAGATCAGCAGTTCCCCAAAGTGTTCTGGGGAGTCCAGATAACAAGCCTGCTTCTAGACCGTGTGTGGCAGGGCCTCTGGCACCACCGGGGCCTGGAGGGGTTAGGTGTCTCTGTCTCAGAGTGGGAGCTCTCAATGGGCGGGTCTCACAACCCCTGCCTCCTGCCCACTGCCTGTCATCCAGGGTGCCGTGGCCTTCCCCAGTGACACGGTTGTTCTCTAGGTACGTGCAGGCAGTCATGCAGCGGGGACGCACCTGTGCCAGGCCAGCGTGCACGCCCGTGTTGAGCGCGGTGCCCGCCGTGTCGGACCTGGAGCTCTCCGAGACAGAGTACGTGTGCCCCAGGTCCTCCCGGTCCTGCCCACCCTGTCTTGTCCCCAGCCAGGTCCCAAGGTAGAGCAGCTCTTCTGGGACCTAAGCTTGAGCACTGTCCTAGAGACAGCCAGGGCTGGCGAAGGTCCTGCCAAATCCAAGCCTCCCTGTCTCCATCAGAGGATGTGCTGGTGGCTCACTGTGATGCCATAGCACCTACACAGGTGCCATGGCCTGCCTCCTGCTCCACCTCTGCCCTTCGGACCTTCCCAGCCAGGCTGGGGACACGTGGGGTCTGCTATCGTGTTGAACGGGGCTGGGGACACAGCCCTGTCCCCCAGAGATGTGCCAGGGGCTTGATGCAGCTGCCTTGTAGCCAGGTCTGGATGGTGTGACTGCTTGGAGCCAGGAAGAGTGCTCCACACCTTCACCTGCTGTGGCCACACGTGGACCTTGCTGACCAGCCCTTCCTGTGCTGCTACTCAAGGCAGGAGGGGATCACCCCAAAGGATGTGAGAACCTTAGGCCTTGCCCGGCTGTCCCAGCCCAAGTGGCACCATGCCCCCTGCCATGAGCAATACGCTGTGCTCCAAGCCTCTGATCCAGGGCACCCCACAGGGCTGGCGCTTCTCTCTTGGGCCCCCTGTGAACTCCAGGGCACAAAGCTGGGGGAAGGTCCCAGAATGCAGGTGCCAGGGAGCTTGGTCACGGAATGGACAGTCACACAGTCAAGCTGGCCCACCTGGCCTGGGCCAAGGGTGAAAAGCTCACATGGCCTTCTGCCATGAGACTGGCTCTGGAAGCCTCTGGGGTGCCCTGCTATTGGGGGCCCTAGTGGGCCTGGGCAGCTTCTGGGGTAGTCAAGAGGACATGGGAACACGGGGGTGCTGTCTGTCACCTCCAGCCCCGAGTAGCCACATAGCACTTGTCAGGACAGGCCGCAGCTCAGCAAGGCAGGAAGTTCTGGCCTCACAGCTGCCCAGGAGGCGCCCCTGGCTGGGACTGCAGGCGCTTGGCTTTAAGGTCTGTCACGATTCCACTTGTCTAGTCCCTGCCTTTTCGATGTTTGAGGAGTCTCAGGACTAGAGTTGTTCTAGGGTCGAGCAGGAGGCCATGGTGTGGTGGGGGCTGCCTAGGCCTAGCCTGGCCACTGTGAGGAGCCACGCGCCCCCTTCAGGAGGTTGGGCAGGGGCACCCCCAAGCCAGCTGGGGCCTCTCTGGGTGGCAGGCGATCTCATTTCTCCCATTGAGTGGGGTTGTTGACGCTGGATGGATTCACTGTGTGGGCAGGGCCTGTGTCCAGAGCGAGATGCCCCTGCCCGGCTGGCCTGGCCTGGCCTGGGGGGAGCACCCTGTGGGGCCTGAGCCCACTGGTCACCGCTGTGTCTCTGCCCCAGGACGAAGCCACAGAGGAAGGCGAGTGGTGGGAGTGCCCAGCCACGTGACAGCATTGTGGTGGCCTACTACTTCTGCGGGGAGCCCATCCCCTACCGGACCCTGGTGAGGGGCCGTACTGTCACCCTGGGGCAGTTCAAGGAGCTGCTGACCAAGAAGGGCAGCTACAGGTAAGAGGAGGTGCCCTGCCCAGCATCCTGGGTGATCACTATGTTCAGTCCTCCCTTCACCTGGACTCGCTTCTCCAGCCCTGGTGTGGTCTGCTGCTCCACACGGGGCAGGTGGGGTGAGCACCATCAAGGTCCCAGGCCTGGGGGACCAAGACCGCTAGGCCAATCATGTGCATGCTGGTCTGACCTGGGTTGGTCTTGGCTCCAGCCTCAAGGTCCAGCTACTTCTAGCTGAGGGCAGAAGTGAGCATCCCTCTCCCCGCTGTGGCCCAGCCCAGCCAAGCGGGAGCCTTGGGACGGGGGAGGGGCCTGCTGGGGCTGGTTCCTGTCACCGCGTGGCTCTGAGAATGCCAGGAGGCCCTGGTTGCTGGAGGAGGCTGGCGCTGTGGCCTCTGCTCAGCCCGGGTCAGGCACATTGCCCCGGGGGTGACCACCACAGTCGTTCACTGTTGCCTGTGCAGACGCCAGGCGGAACAAAGCCCACGGGCCCTGGAGAAACAAGGTGGCACAGACAGGCACCCTCTCACCACCTTCCTCCGCTCTCCTGTCCCCAGGTACTACTTCAAGAAAGTGAGTGATGAGTTTGACTGCGGGGTGGTGTTTGAGGAAGTTCGGGAGGACGAGGCTGTCCTGCCTGTCTTTGAGGAGAAGATCATCGGCAAGGTGGAGAAGGTGGACTGAGGTGCAGGGTGCGCCATCACAGTGCCCGGCGTCAGGCCAGGCGGCCTTGTGCTCAGGAGCCTGGTGCGTGGGGACAATGCAGGACGGGTGCTCTGCTCTCACGTGTGTATGTGTGTGGCAGACGTGCGGGTCCTGGGGAGGCCTGGGTTGCTGCCTGCCCTGGATGCCTGAGCATCCTGTGGCTTGGCTGTCCTGTCACCGAGGAGGGAGCCCTGCCCACCCCCATAGCAATAGCAGAGACCTGCAGCAGGGCGGCCGCAGCCCACCTGGGCAGCCTGAGCCCTCAGCGCCCGCCGTGGCCTGGGGCTGACCCCTGGGTGCCTTGCACTGGGCTCACACTCCGGGTTTCCTCCCCCTCTGGGACTTGCCCGCTGTACCCAGTTGGGCCCTGTAAATTGTACATGTCACCCTTGTGCCTTCAACACAGCTCGTCTCTTGCCTGCCACTGTGTGAATCTGGGAGGAGCACCGCGGGGTGCTCCCCGCCTGTCTCCAGCCGCTGGCCCAGCGGTCCATCCCGGCCCGGGCCCATGTAAATATGTACATTTGTCAGGCCAGGGCCAGCAGGGGGCTGACCCAGCCCATTTTTCATGCAATGACTTGTACATTTATCTTTTCAAAGGTACTTGGATAATAACGAAATAAAAGTTTTTGAACCTGCCTTGGCTGGAGTGACTGCAGTGGGCGGGGCCTGGCCAGCTGCCTGCGTCCTCAGACCTAGCAGTGATAGCCACGCCAGCATTGGCCCTGAGGGAGGCTGGGGCGTCCTGTGGGCAGCAGCTGCAGGCAGAGAGGGCGGGGGCAGAGCTGCACTGTCCACACGCTCCTCCCGCCTGCCCAGGTGGGCCCCACACCCAGACCAAAGCCAGGAGCCCACCTGGGGGTTGGGCCCTGTAAAGGGTGAAGGGCAGCAGCAGCCACCAGCCCTGCCAGGAACCACACAGAGTCCAGGATCAAAGCTCTTTATTCACTGCTCACAGCTACTCTGGCCCGAGACCATCCTGGGCCCACGGTGATGCGGGCAGCTACAGCTCTTCCTTGGGCCCTGTGGTGGAATTGCCAGGTGGCTCCTAGAAAGAGTCACAGCTCAGAGCCCTGCTCTCGGCCCACCCTGCCCCTGCCAGCCCCGCCTGGAAGCCTCCCGGGCACCCACCGGCAGGGGGGCCGCGGGCTCCTCTGTGGGCTCCTCTGCGGGCTCCTCTGTGGGCTCCTCTGCAGGCAGCTCCCCCCCGCTGTCCAGGAACTTAGAGAAGGCCTCCAGGTCCCTGTTACTTCTATACTCGATCACCTGAGGAGGAGCAGAAGGGCTGCGGGCATGTGCCCTCCTGGGCCACAACCCCACCCGAGCTTCCAGGCCAAGTGGACAGGCCTGGCTTTCCAGCCCCAGCCCTCACCTTCCGCCCCGGCCCTGCCGGGAAGTACTTGAGGGTGGGAAAGCCATGCACAGTGAAAGCCTCCAGCTCGTTGGCTGTGGCGTCCAGCTCGGCAATGACGATGTCCTCGTGGTCCCTGTACCTCTCCGCTAGTGCCTCCCATGCCGGGGCCATCTCCTTGCAGTGGCTGCACCATGGGGCATCTATGGGGGTGTCAGGCTCCACCAGCTGGGCACCCACTCCCACTACCACCCACCACCCTCAGCACTCACAGAACTTGACAAACACATTCTTGGTCTCATCGAAAACCACCTGCTCAAAATTCTTGCCCACGAGGGTCTTGACCGGCCGCTGGTCCCAGTCAGGAGGGACCTCCTGGCTCAGGAGGTAGGGCTGGGGGACCAGGCCAGGCACTTCACTGGGGACGCTCTGTAGGTGAGGGTCCCCACACAGCTGTGCCCACCTCTCTCCCTCCCCACCCCGTGGGTAGAAGATCAGGTGGCAGACCTTGAGCTCACCACTGAAGACTGCGTGGCAGAAGTCAGCCACAGACACTGCCGTGACAGGTCCCCCACCTGTGGGCGCATACTTCTTGGTGGTCTCGAGGTTGACCAGGCGCAGGGTGGGGGCCTCCTCGGCCTTAAGGCCAAAGTACTGCAGCACGTAGGCATTGTCCGCAGCCACATCCACCAACACAAACAGCACCTACCAGCAGAGAGTCCACACTGGGTGCCCCACTGCCCCACCACGCCTCCCTCCTGGCCCCTTAGTACCTTCCCCCGGAATGGTGGAGCCGCCTCTCTGAAGCCTGCCAGGAGCTCCCTGTGCTCAGCCAGCGTCTGGTTCACAAACAGCAGCAGGTGGTGGAGGATCCTGGCAGCGTAGATCTTAGCGGATGTCTGCGGGGTGGGGGCTTGTGACTCCCAGAGCCCCCACCCCGGCCCAGCCCTGCCCCAGCAGCTCCACTCACCTGCCTGTTGAACTCTGTGACCAGGTGCATGCTATGCGTGAGGAGGAAGCGGGACAGATCCCCCAGGTCCAGGCCCAGCTCCTTGTCCACTGGGAAGTCAGCACGCCCCTCGTCGAACTGCACACCAGGAGGGTTGGTGGGGGCCTCGGCCCTGACCCTGACCCCCACCTCAGCCCCAACCCACCTTCTTGAAGAGGACCACAGTGTCCTTTGTGAGGCCAAACTTCTGAAAGAGCTGTGGCTGGTCAGTGAGGCCAAATGTCATGTCCAGGGCATCCTGGGCCAGGGCCAGGAAGGTGGCCACGTCCTCGTCCTGCAGGTCCTATGGGACCAGCTCCGTGAGCCAGCTGGTGCCACCAGGACTGCTCCCATAGCCTGGCCCCACCCCCAGCTTACCTGGAAGAAGCCGATGACCACGACATCCCAGGCGTCGATCAGTGCCTGGGCTCCCTCCTCGTCCTCCAGGCGTGTGGCACTGGCCCCCACCCGCCGCCTCAGCCACTCAGCAATGCCCTCGGCCTCCCGGGGGCCTGTGGAGAGCCCCCCTCAGCCTGGGATGGCCCGCCCCTACCCCCCAGGCCATGCCTGCCCCGTGGCCCACACCTGTGTACTCCTCTGGGTGAGTGCGGTTCCCATCTCGGAAGAACTTGAGCGTGGGGTACTCCGTCACACCAAACTCCTCGGTCAGCTCTGGCTCCGCGGGCCCATCCACCTTGGCCAGTGTGACACTGGCTGATTCAGCTGCTAGCAGGGCAGCTGCCTTGCTGTACTCAGGGGCCAGCGCCTGGCAGTGCCCACACCACGGGGCATCTGGGGGACGAGGCCATGAGCATGCCAGGCCTCTGCAGCCCCGCCATGGCCCTCCCCGTTGGGTCCAGTGGGGACCACTTGTGTTCCATTCACACCCTCCTTCAGGGGCCCACCCTGTGCCTTGGCCACAGAGGAGCCCGAGCACCAGAAACCAGCCCTCGGGCTCGGGGCACAGGGACAGCGAGGTTTGGAGAGCTTGAGAATCCTGTTGGGGTTTCTGAGCCACATGTGGGCAACTGCTGAGGCTGCCAGAGAGGAATGGCTTTGATTTTTTTTTTTTTCGGTACTGGGAATTGAAGTTAGGGGTACTCTACCTCTGAGCTAGCCCCTTTTTTATTTTTTATTTTGAAACAGTCTCGCTAAGTTGCTGAGTCTGTCCTCGAACCTGTGATCTTCCTGTCTCAGCCTCCCAGGTACTGGGATTACAAGCCTGCACCACCACGCCACCACACCGCAGCTTTGACATTGTAAAGGGTAAAGAAAGCACCTGCAAGAGAGGCACACGCCATGGCACCTGCGCGGCCACACGGCCTGAACTCTGTGCCTGTGCAGAGCGTGCAGAAGGACTATGCCGCCAGCAGCTTGGAGAAGTGGCACCAGAGGCTGTGGCCTCAGCATGCAGCCATAGATGGCCAAGCAGGGGTGTGATCACAGTCCCTGTGACCCCCACAGCCGCCACCCCTGCCCACTCAGACTGGACCCAGGCCCAGCTCAGCCCCAGGGCTTCCTGCCCCCAGGCCCTCCTAGGGAGCCTGGAGTACGGGGCAGGGGTTTGGACCCCGAGGTGGTCCCTGTGGTTCCAGCCCACTGGCCCCCAGCACTCACAGAACTCCACCAGCAGGGCTGGGTGCTCCTGCAGGGCCAGCCCCAGGGTTCGTCCACTCAGCACCAAGACCCCGTTCTCCTTGGGGACCTCCTTCCCAGGGGGTTCCTCCAGGAGCTCCTCTGAGAGACCCTCAGGCCCCTGTCCCTGTCCCCGTGGACCTGAGGCCCCCAGCAAAAGCAGCAGCAGCACGGGCAGGCACTGGCCATCCATGGCTGTGCCAGACCCTGCAGGCTGGAGCAGATAAGGGGACCAGGGACCAAGCAGCAACTGCCACGTGGCACCTGGCCCATTCTCAGGGAAGATAAAGTCCAAGAGCCCCCCCCCCCAGGGAGGGGGAGGCAGAAAGAGGCAACACCCAGGGCAGCGAGACGGCGACGTTTAATGGGGCTGTCAGGGCACAGTGCCAGGCAGGGGTGCAGGACAGGGTGGAGGGAATAGGGGTCTGGCCACTGACAGAGGGGCTGGGGAATGCTTGGGGTCCCTTGTAGCAACTGGCAGAAGTGGGGACAAGGGCCTGGGTGGGGTTCAGTCTTTCCAGTCCTGGCAGACACGGAGGCCCCACTCCCAGGACAGGTGGTCTGTCCTGTCGTCATCGGTGAAGAGGGACCTGACAACGTAGGGACCCCGCACCAGTGCGCCCCGCGGTGCCTCCTCCACAGTAGTCAGGAACTCATACTCCTGGGCCCTGGGGCCGTAGCTGCCCACCATGTAGACAGCCTTGTCCACTGGGGGAGGGGCAGATGTCAGGGGCCATCCTCGGCCCGCCCCCCACCCCACCCCATTACCCTCCTGCTGCCTCACCACGCAGGCCCCGCCGGTAGGTGTGGTGCACACACTTGAGGCCACTGACGATCTCCCTGTTGACCTATGGGTTGGAGGGTGTTAGAGGCTCCTTTGGCAGCTGGGCCCCAGCTGGCTGTGCCCCCCACACACATAGCTACCCTCACCTTGAAGGTAACCTTCACCTGGTAATCAACACCCTCCTTCAGGACAAAGGCCTGGTTTTTCAGCGCTGCCAGGTCCCCTGTGAGAAAATGGCAGCTAAGGTCTGAACTCTGGGGACAGGCTGAGCCCCTGCCCTGGGAGTCCCCACATAGGGCGTGGTGCTACCAGGTCTATGGTGATGGGCCCCAGGACTCAGGATGGGCGCAGGCGTCCTGAGAGGGCTCCGCTTCAAAGATGGGCTGTGCTTTGCAGAGGGTTACCTGTGAGGTCCATGGTGATGGGCCCCGGAGCCTGCTCAGACAGCAGCGTCAGTCTGGTCACCTGCACGTTGGGCAGGCTCGGATCTGAGGAGGGACAATGTCCACAGGGTGCCCCACCTGCCCCCCCCATTGCAGCCCCCCAAGCCTGGGGCCCAGGCCCATACCCACGACAGGCGGCAGGGGCCCCAGCAGCACCCGCTTGTACTTGGCCAGACTCTCGTCCTCCGGGTCCAGCTGCTGGATCTCCAGCATGCTCCTCTTCCCTGGCGCCCGGTACTCAGGCACAGCCTCATCCAGCAACTCCTCAGGCACTGCTTGCCCACCCTCCTTGTCCGCCAGGAGGACTGGGGGTCAGGGAGAGTGCGTGAGCAGTTGCCACCAACTGACCCTGGCATCCAAGCACCACACTTGAGCCCCCCATCTGGCCCGCTGCGCCTCCCACTGACCAAAGGAACTAAAAAGGAAGCCGGTGGGGGTCAGGGAGAGGGGGCCAGGGAGAGCAGCTAGGGCTCGGGGGATGCCCAGCAGCACCCACGCCTGGCTCTTTAGGAGGGCCATGCTGGCTGGAGGAGGCCCTGGCCCAGGCATCCCTGGAGAGACAGCTTGCTGCTGGTCAGCTGTCAGGGCCCCTCCCTGCCCCTGAGGCCTGAGTGGAGGAATGAAGACCCCAAGTGGGGACAAACAGCCCAGAGGGCTGGAGGCTACTGCTGTAGAGTGGCCCCGTGCTTCTCCAGGATCCCCAGCTGCGGGCCTGCCCAGAGTGCCCTAGGCCCTTCCCCTGGAGCCCCCCACCCCCACTAGGGGTCTCTCTCAGCCCCTGCCCACTGCCCTCCAGCCGTAGGGATTGCCACTCCCCAGGGAGACCCAGCCCCGCCTAGGGTAGAGGTCCCTGCCTCCCCGGCTCCTCACACTGCGTGCCGCTCTCGGAGCCCTTCTCCATGAGGCTCGCGCCTGAACGAAGCCCCCACCCGCGGCCAGATTCCGGCCGGGGTCCGCGCCAAGAGAGCCCCACGCGCCCCCAAAGTTGCCGCGGGGAACAGCCGCCACGCCTGTGCCAACCCCGCCAGCCCCCGCCACGTGGCCGCCGCCCGCCGGCCAGCCTCACCTCGGGCGCAGAGCGCCAGCCGGAGCAGCTCCAGCAGCTGCGCCCCCAGCTCGCACGCGTCCAGGCCCAGCATGGTGGCGCGCGGCCGCCGCGGAGCCGCCGCCCGGCTCCGCTCAGCCCCGGCGCGACTGCGGTGAGCTCATCCCGGCCGGGAGCGCCCCCCGCGCCCAGCGCCGCGCCCGCGCCGCGCGCCCCCAGCCGCTCCGCGGACCCCGCGCAGCCCGCAGAGACGCGCGTGTCGCCCGCACGGCGCCGGCACCCGGCCGTCCCCGCCGCCGCCGCCGCGGCCCGCCCCGCCCCTGGCGCCCCGGGAGCCCGGGTCTCCCCCGAGCCCTCCCGGCGGGGCGGTGGGGCCGGGCGCCGAGCAGAGCAGGTGCGCCACCCTCTCCCCGCGTCCCCCGGCTCTCGTTATCAGCAGGCAGCCTGGCCACACCTGGGCCCAGCAACCCTCCGCCTCCCCTCCACCCACCCGCCTGCACCGCTGTCTGGGCAGCGGGGACTCCCGGGGCCAGGCTGGGGAGTGGCCCGCACCCTAGAGGCTCTGTCATCAGCACCGAGGCGCACGCACTGAGGGATGGCGACGCTTTGTGAATGTGGCCGTGGGGTGGTGTGTGTCTGCAGGGGCCCACCACCCAGACAGTTCCCCAGGCCCTGCCCTTCTGGGGAGAAGGACACTGAAGAAAACACAAGGGGACCTTGACCCCTCAGACAGGGGGATGGGGGCTTAGGAAGGCAGGTGTGCCAGGGCCCCAGGCTAGGGACAGCCCATCAGCCTGCATAGACGACAGCCCTGCCCATCCCCATTGCTGAGGACACCGGTGTCCAGAGCCCCCTGGCTGAGCAGGAGGTCAGCCCTTGGTGCTGGGCTCCTCACCAGGGCCACAGTCTTTCCTAAGCATGATCCTGCAAGGGGGCAAAGCCACCATTGGGCCCTGCTGCCCCTTCCCTGTTCCCTGTAGGGAGTGGAAGTGTTAGGTCACTTGTCCCCAGGCTGGGGACAGCTCCTGCTGCTGGTGTCCTGCAGCCTCCATGGATGCCCACTCAGCCTGGGGCCAGCTTGACCCTACCTGTGTGTGTGTGTGAGGGGGGATCAGCTACCTGGGTTCTAAGAGTGAGGGAGTGAGGGTCCTGGCTAGGGCAGGAGCCCCTTCCAGCTCCCAGTGCCCGGTCCCATGTCATCCTGGACCCACCTCAACCATAGGGATGGACTCAGCCATGCTTGGAGGCGCCTGGCCCAAGGCCTCCCCCTCCACCTGACCCCCTACTTCCTGAGTGGGGAATGCAGGGGGAGGTACTCTACCTCCAAGAAAAAAGAAATAGAGCCATTCCTACTTCTTATAAATGGGCCAAGGACCCTGCCTAGTGGGGCCTGAAGGACCTGGGCACAGCTCAGGGGGTGTGGGGTGGGGTGGCCAAGCTATTTGAGGAAGGACAGAAAGTGCCTGGAATGGGGTCCCTGAGCCCAGAGGCTGCTGGTGAATCTGGGTGGGGGAGTGCAGAGATCTCCCCTCCTCCCACAGTCCCAGTGCATCCTGGCCAGGGTCTCAGCCTGTTCTCCAAGTGGCCCACCCACGCCCCTGTGAACCGAGGGGAGGTGAGCCATCCCGCCCCCCTCCGGTCTCTGGGAGACCCTTGCTCAGGGACCTACAGCAGGGGATGGGGGGAGGACTCCAGACCACAGAGTGTCACATTCCCAGCAACCTCCACCCCAGGACAGCGACGGCGCTACACACGCACTGAGCCCAAGTAGAAAGGGCAACTCCCTTGCCCGGCGCCGAGGAATCAGCGTCACACCAGCCCGAGGCACAGGCAGCCAGAGGCCGGTCCTGACCACTGCGGGTCCCTGCCCCCCGCGGGCCCCGCACAAGGGCGGGGCTGCCCTAACCATGAACCCGGGTCCTCAAGTCCCTTTTCCTAGAGACTCCGTTCACTGAGGCCCCACCCCGTCCTCACCCCCTGGGGGCGCCGCCTCCCGCAGCTGCGCCCCGCGCCCTCACGTCCCAGGCCTGGCCCCGGCGCCCCGCAGGCATCTCCCGGTCCCTGTCGCCCTGGGGTCCCCGGCTGGCGGCGGGCTCGGGAGTCGGCCTGCGGCCGGGAGGGTTAACCCAGGCGGGCGGGCGGGCGGGGCGCGGGGCGGGGCGCTCGGACGTCCGCCGCAGGCCCTGGCCATGGCCGCAGGCCCCGCGCCCCGCGGTGGGCGCCCCCGCGCGCAGAGGCCGCACCTCAGCAAGGTGGGCAGCCGCCTGCGGCCCCCGGGGCTGGGGAGGGCGCGGCCCGGACTGCGCGGGGCCGGGCGGGCTTCGGGTCGGGGGCGCCGCGGAGCAGCGGCTCACGGCCCCCTCCCCAGATGGAGCGGGTGGTCGTGAGCATGCAGGACCCCGACCAGGGTGTGAGGACACGGAGCCAGCGCCTGCTCATCACCGTCATCCCGCACGCGGTGACAGGTGAGGCGCGGCGCGGGGCGGGGGGCGCAGTGCCCGGCCTCCACCCACCCGCCTCTCCCGCCTCTCCCGTGCAGGCGGTGACGTCGTGGAGTGGCTGGTCCAGAAGTTCTGCATCTCTGAGGAGGGTGAGGGTCGGTCGGCCCCGGGGCTGGGGAGGGTGGCCCGGCCAAGCACTCACTCCCGCTCCCGCAGAGGCCCTGCACCTGGGCACGCTCCTGGCGCAGCACGGCTACATATACCCTCTGCGCGACCCCCGCAGCCTGGCCCTCCGGCCCGACGACACGCCCTACAGGTTTCAGGTCAGGCTTAGCTCGGAGCGGGACCCGCAGCCCGCCTGGGGACTTGAGAGGGCGGAGCTTGCTGGGGCTGGAGTGGGACACAGTGACACAGTGACGTCACTGGGCTGGTGGTCCACTACTCCCTTCCCGCGAGGCCAGGACTGGAAGTGTCCCTTTGGTGAGAAGGGCAGTGTGCAGAGGAGGGAGCATCACTGTCCCCAGGCTACAGCAGGACCCCAGACAGGGCAGTATCTGCGGGGACTCTGCCAGCCCTCACCTCTGGAAAAGAAGGCTGTGCCAGCGTATGGATCTGATCTTTGCGCCTCAACCGCGGAGCCCTTCCTGCCCTCCGGACCACACCAGGGACTGGGCCACCCAGTCCCAGACATGATCACACCCTGAGCTTGAGCACGCTCCCACCCCCACCCCACCCTGAAGGGAGCCTTAGGCGACTCAGCCAGGGAGACAGGCCCTGCTTGGGGCCTCAGGGGGCAGGTTGGCCTCCATCCAGGTGGAGAGAGTGGGCAGTGATCTGCTGAACTCTGGTGGGGTGGGCAGATGCCCAGAGGGAGCTGTGAGGGGGTGGCTGGGTGGGAAGGCTCAGGAGGTCTCAGACACCCTTCATCTACACCAGACACCCTACTTCTGGACAAGCACCCTATGGCCAGCTGCCGAGCTGGACTATGGTAAGTGGGGAGGGTGTGGTGCTAGCCCAGGGACCAGCTCCTGGGAATGGTGGCGTCGTCGATGCCATGGGTGGGGACAGAGCATGCCCCTCTGCAGCTGGTTCCCTGTCCTTCCAGCCATCTACCTGGCCAAGAAGAGCATCCGAAAGCAGGGAGCCCTGGTCGACCATGAGAAGGTGGGCCCCCAGCAAGCTGAGTCCAGCCAGAGGAACCCAAGCCTCACTCCTGGCCCAGGACCACACAGTTGGCCCAGACCATGCAGCCCAGGATGCAAGACAGTCCCCATGCACTACTCCCTCCCTGTGGTCACTGGGGAGGCCCCCACCCTGAAGGAGGGGGCCCCTGGGGTGGTTGGCCTTAGTCCAGGTAGAGACGCACACACACATGCATGCATACATACCACTCACTCCCTACAGTTGCACAGTGGGGGGTCCATGTCCTACAGCTGGACATGCAAGGGGTCACCGACTGGAGACCTCGTGCCCCCAGGAACACTATGACCAGCTGCACAAGAAGATCAGCCATACGTGGGACCTAGTAGTGATGCAGGCGCGAGAGCAGCTGCGGTGAGACCCCTCCCCACCCACACCAGGGCACGAAGCACAGGAAGTCAGCAGCCCAGAGCCGGGCAGCCCAGCAGCACCAAGCTGGCACTGGCAGCCATGGGACCATGAACGGTAGTCCCAGGCTCCGCAGCCTGTCCTGGCCCAGCCGGAGTGGGGAAGTGCCGTGGTGGGCTCAATGTACCCACACCTGCCTGCTTCTCCCAGGGCAGCCAAGCAGCGCAGGAAAGGGGACAGGCTGGTCATTGCATGCCAGGAGCAGACGTACTGGCTGGTGAACAGGCCACCGGTGAGTGTCCTGTGCTGTCAGGGTGGTGGGGTCCCTGGTCGGCAGTCGGTCTGCGTGCTTCCCGGAAACTCCAGCTTGAGCCTGCAGGAAGGACATGCCTTCCCAGGCCCTGGTGGGCGACAGGTTTTAGCAAGGTGGGAGCCCGCTTAGCCACTGCAGGACTGGGCCTCAGGTGCTGCCCTGGATCAGGCCTTCCCTAGACCCAGGTCCTGGCAGGTCGAGCAAGGACCCCCTATCTGGGGCACCATTCAGGGGGTGGGAGTGGGCAGAGAGAAAATGGGGCTCAGGGCCGGGCCAGAACTTGGTTCTTGAGCTCCTTGGTGTATCAGATTCCACATCAAAGGGTGAAGAACTTCAGAACTCAGGCCCCTAGGGGTAGGGACTTGGCACCCCCATCTCATCTTCCTTCCGCAGCCTGGGGTCCCTAATGTGCTGGAGGAGGGTCCAGAGAGGGGCTCCGGCACTGCCAGCCAAATGCAGATGGTGAGCGCCTCAACACTCCACCCAGCCCACTGCCCAGCCATCACTGCCCTCTGTGGGACAGCTCCCGCTGCCCCTCCATCCATCCTCCATTGCCTGTCCTTTGGTCCACACAAATGGAACCTGATGTAGCCGCTCCAAGGCCCCTGCTCTGCTCCTGGTCTCAGCCCCCCTTGCTCCCCACCCTCAGCCCCCTGCTAATTCTTGTCTTTTCTTGCCTCTGACCTGCTGTCCTGGGTGCAAGTAAGTGGAGTGGCCCCAGGGAAGGGCGGGGGGCTCTTCCTCAGGCCAGGACAGCATCAGGGTCTGCAGGGAGGTGGAGGGGTGACAAACAGGCGATGGCCTGGGACCTGGGTCACAGCCACCTCCCTCTGGGGCCTCTGCTGGCCTCCAGACCAGAGGAAGCAGGCCCAGAACAAACATGTTGGTAGTCAAAGCGGACCATCCTTTGTTCACGTCCGGCCCACCCAGACCGGGAGTCTAGAACAGATTCACGTCCTGTCTCACTGATAGGACCTCTCCCTAATACCAGCACCCTAACTTTTCTCCATATAAAGGCAGTCAAAGAGAGTTAGGACAAAAACTGGAAATCAGAAGTGTCCATCTATGAGCCGGGCGTGGTGGCGCACGCTTGTAATCCCAGTACTTGGGAGGCTGAGACTGGAGGATCCCGGTTCGCGGCCAGCCTCAGCTACTTAGTGAGGCCCTCCGCAACTTAGTGAGACCCTGTTTCAAAATAAAGAATAAAAAAATAGGGCTGGGGGTGTAGCTCGGAAGTAGAATGCCCCTGGGTTCAATCCCTAGTGCCAAAAAAAAAAAAAAAAGAAGTGTCCATCTCCAGTGCTGTATCTAGTGTGGGTTGTAGAGAATCCAGAGTCTGGGTCAGTCAATCTCCTGGGCCTGGAGGGGCCATGAGGCCATGGGGTTCTGAGTTAACCTGGGTTCCCAGTGATCCCAGTAGTGGGAGATTTCTCATGTATATATAGTTTAAAAAATACTTTAAAGCCGGGCGTGGTGGCACACGCTTGTAATCCCAGTACTTAGGAGGCTGAGACCGGAGGATATGGGTTTGAGGCCAGCCTCAGCTACTTAGTGAGGCCCTCTGCAACTTCGTGAGACCTTGTTTCAAAATAAAGAATTAAAAATAGGTCTGGGGTTGTAGCCCCGAGGTAGAATGCCCCTGGGTTCAATCCCCAGTACTGCAAAAACTAATAAAAAAATACTTTAAATGTAGCCAGGTGTGGTGGAGCATGCTTGTAATCCCAGTATTTGGGAGGCTGAGACTGGAGGATCACAGGTTTGTGGCCAGCCTCAGTAACTTAAGTGAGACCCTGTTTCAAAATAAAAAATAAAATAGGGCTGGGGGTATAACTTGGAGGTAAAATGCCCCTGGGTTCAATCCCTAGTACCACACACACACACACACACACACAAAAAAAAAAAAAACTTATTTATTTATTGTGGTACTGGGGATTGAACCCAGGGACATTCTACCTCCAGGTTACACCCCTAGCCCTATTTTGTATTCTTTATTTTGAAACAAGGTCTCACTAGGCTGTGGAGGGCCTCACTAAGTAGCTGAGGCTAGCCACAAACCTGCAATCCTCTTGTCTCAGCCTCCCAAGTGCTGGGATTACAAGCGTGCACTACCATGCCTGGCCAAAAAAAAAAAAAAAAAAAAAAACCACACTTTAAATGCACCTGAAAATGTGACAGGTTAATCACAATTAGGGAACTTCAAGGCCACTTGGAGAACCCAAGGGTTCTGTAAAACATTCTGGAATCTCCAGACTGAAGGCTCCCAGAGGTCTCCTAGGGTTAGGGTTAGGAGGAGGGGGCTTCAGGGCTAAGGGCCTGGGCCATTCTCTGCCACATGCAAGTGGGGCAGGGTTGCTGGGTGGGATTTCTGACCCTCACAAGAGACCTACCTGATAACTGCATCCACCTGTCTCCTTCTAGATCCAGAGCTCGGATTTCTATAAGCGTGAGGTAGGTCATGGGGGTAGAGGTGCTGGGTTGTCCACCCGCCCCAGGTCCCCAGGTCCCCACTCACAGCTCTGGTGTCTAGATCGAGTACTCCAGGAAGGCGCTGGGCAGGGCCCGGGTGAAGTCCTCCATCTGCCTCGAGGCGTAAGTTGGGGGTGGCAGGAGACCCTCCAGCCCAGACCCTTTCTGGAGCCTCCTTGTCCCTGAGGCACCTCTCTGTACCACCCTGGGCATCTCCAGGTACCTGAAGTTCAGCTGCCAGCATGGCCCTCATGACCCCATCCTGTCCGGGTGCCTGCCTAGCAACCCCTGGATCACAGACGACGACACCTACTGGGCCATGAACACACCCACGTGAGCTGGGGTAGGGGGACTGCGGGGTGCCTCCAGCCTGGAGCTGGCAGTAGAGTCAGCATCCCACCCTTCCCACCGGCCCCATCTCTCTCTTCCCAGGGTGGCTGTGCCCACGAAGCTCCGTGTGGAGCGCTGGGGCTTCAGCTTCCGGGAGCTCCTGGATGACCCCGTGGGGCGGGCCCACTTCATGGACTTTCTCCAGAAGGAGTTCAGTGGTGAGAAGCTCCCAGCCCTCCCTGCTCCAGGCGCCACGGTGAAGCTCCTGCCTGGGACCCCTTCCTCCTGAATTTCTGCCAGCCAGCTCAGGTTCCCCCCTGGCCCCGCTGGCCTGGGACCCCCGGCCCTGGCTGCCGCTCAGGGCAGGGGCCCTGACTTGGTGCTTGGACCCCCAGCGGAAAACCTCAGCTTCTGGGAGGCATGTGAGGAGCTGCGCTTTGGAGGGCAGGCCCAGATCCCCACCCTGGTGGACTCTGTGTACCAGTGAGTGTGGGGTGGGCACTGGTCATCCCTGGAGCAGGGATGTCCTGCCTGGACCACCGGCTGCCATCTCCGCCCCCAGGCAGTTCCTGGCCCCTGGTGCTGCCCGCTGGGTCAACATCGACAGCCGGACAATGGAGCGGACCTTGGAGGGGCTGCACCAGCCCCATCGCTACATCCTGGACGAAGCGCAGCTGCACATCTACATGCTCATGAAGAAGGTGCCTGACTGGCCCAGGGTCCCCTCCCACAGAGCCCCTCAAACCCACCTTCAGGCTTTGTTTAGTTTTTTGCCCATTTCTTTTTTGTCAAGAATATTTATTTCAAACCAGGCGTGGTGGCACACGCTTGTAATCCCAGTACTTGGGAGGCTGAGACTGGAGGATCTGGGTTCACAACCAGCCTCAGCTACTTAGTGAGGCCCTCCGCAACTTAGTGAGACCCTGTTTCAAAATAAAGAATAAAAAATAAGGCTGGGGGTGTAGCTCAGAGGTAGAATGCCCCTGGGTTCAATCCCCAGTACCACAAAAATTTTTTTTTATTTCAAAAGGGGTGTGTGCTGTGCTCCTCCTCTGGGAGCTGAGAGCAGCCCTGGACACTCACTGCCCGATTTCTCCAGGAACTAGTGTGGCTCCGCCCAGCTTCACCATTCCTCCTGCTTCTTAGCTGGAGCCTTTCCACTCCTCTCCTCCTTTTCTCCACGCTGTGATTGTCCAGTGGAACAGATCACATAGCAGAATCCATGCTTGATCCTTTATTTACCACTTTTATTTTTTTTTGTGTGTGTGTGTGTATGGTACTGGGGATTATACCCAGGGGTGCTCTGCTACTGAGCTTCATCTGCAGCCCTTTTTATTTATTTTGAAACAGGGTCTCACTAAACTGCTGAGGCTGGCCTTGAACTTGTAATCCTCTCAGCCTCCCAAGTACTGGGATTACAAGCATGTGCCAGTGTCTCACTAAATTGCTGACAGCCTCACTAAATTGCTAAGGCTAGCTTTTGAACTTGTGATCCTCTTGTCTCAGCCTCCCAAGTTCTGGGATTACAAGCATGCGCAACCACACCTGGCTTATTTTTTATTTTGAAACAGGGTCAGCCGGGCGTGGTGGCACACGCTTGTAATCCTAGTACTTTGGGAGGTGGAGACCGGAGGATCCGGGTTCGCGGCCAGCCTCAGCTTTCTCTCTCTCTCTCTCTCTCCCTTTCTGTCTCTCTCTCTCTCTCTACTTAGTGAGGCCCTCCGCAACTTCGTGAGACCCGGTTTCAAAATAAAGTATAAAAAAATAGGGCCGGGGGTGTAGCACGGAAGTAGAACGCCCCTGGGTTCAATCCC